>JAOZJS010000838.1:0-19011 GCA_025882695.1 Amerodectes protonotaria
AAACTAGGATCTCTAGTTTTAGGTAAATTTTAAATTTTTATTCTAGCCTAAGCCGTTCGGGACTTATTCCGAAACAAAAGCCGGGACATTTTTTCTTGACAGATTGTATAAGTGCTTCGTTTTCGTTCGTTCGTTCCTTCCTTCACAAAGATGATTTATGGAATTGTGTTGTTGTTGTAGTGTTCGGTTCTTCTTATTCAGTTCTCTGCTTTGGCTCCTCCATCTTCCTTGAACTTTCTCGTTCACTCTCTCACTCTCTCTCTCTCTCTTCAGCTCTTGTTCTTGGCCGCATCATCATCTCCATGCGAGAGAAAGCGAGATGTTTTGAAAAAAATGTTTTCGATTAAAATAATGAAAATTATAATCAAATAGAATTGAATTCGGGGGCGTCCAACGCCCCAAAAATTCAAACCAAACATTCGCATCCAGCCAACATTCCGAGCATTTCGAAATCCTAGATGGAAATTCCTTCTAATCATTTTAATTATAATCAGTGAATTCGCTGCCGAACAAACACAAATCGGGAGCCAGAATCCAAACGGATTCGCAAGCTCGGGAATCGAATCAATCATTTGCGACATATTTCTTTTTGTGTGTGTGTTTGGGCCAACTCGATTTGTGCAGTTAGCTCTAATTAGAGACGATGCTTATTAATATTAATCATTATTTTTTTTATTAATTATGATCATCAAACATTATTAACATCGATTTTCTGGCTGATTTTCTGGCTGCTTTTGCTGCTGCTACTGCTTTTATTTGCCTGAATTCCATTCACTTGGATCTAATTGAATTTAGGTTAATAATAAATCATCTACCCGTAAAACGTTCACGAATTCACCGATGTGACCTTTGTTCATGCGTGTGTGGCGGGGGTGTGCGCATCCTTCTCGGTCCTCCTCCTTCTCTGTTCTTCTCGCTCTAGCTCTCGCTTTCGCTCTGTGTGTGCGGGGGCGTGACTTGAATCCAAAGGAAATCCCCCTAGCTTTATTGGATTTAAAAATGGGTTGAAAAAAGACTTTAATTTCAAAGTCAATAATGTGGATGCGAGGAAAAACTTGGAGAAGAGAAACCAAGAAAACAAAATAAAATGTTCGGATAACGGACCAACGGACCAGTTGACCGTTTACGAAGATCAAGCCAGGAAAAGTATTAGTAGTGGAAAAAAATAGTAACAAAATCAAATTCAGTTTGCCAAACCAATTGCGACTGAATTTACTGAAGCCATTTTGGGCAAAAATTCATTGGAATTATTCCCTTTGGTTCCCTGTAGCCCACGAGGGCCCCCTTCTTCCCTTGGCCACATTGTGTTTGTATCCGATTTGTACTCGGAACCAAACCGCAACCATAACCGGACAGCGGGAAAAAAAATGAAAAACTTCTTATGGTAGCATCACTTGTTCTTGTTCGTTTTTTCTTATTATTTTTGCTGCTTTTGTCGGCCACCATCATGGCCATTGAAAAGTTTGTTTTTTTCACGTTGGTTGGTTGGTGTCCATTTAAAGTTTCCACCAAACAATATTTGCTGCAATATTTTTTTTTTCATTTTCTGGTTCGGGAGCTCTCCGAATGGCTCGACCGAAAAAGTCGGCAGTCATACATTATTCGGGATTCTGGACACTTTATATCTTCGTGTGTGTGCGTTTCATTTGTATCAAGTTTTTATTTTTCTAATTCTAAAGTGTGTATCCCTCACTGTATATTTCCTGGCTCCTGGTTCTTTCGCCCTGGCTCTTTGTTGCTTCCACCCACTTTTCTTGATTCTCATCATCGCATCCGAAAGCCCTGGAATTATTATTATTGTTTGGATCGATGACTCAACTTCAGGAAAGGAAGAGAGAAAAGAGAGCGCGAGCGAGAAAATCATTGGACCGAAATACTGGGTCCAATAATATGGCTTCACCTCGCTCTGGCTCTCTCTCTCTCTTCTTCTGTTTAGCTGGCTATCGCCCAAGTATGGCAACAAAGTGTAGTCCTTTAATTCTGGTCTAGTATCACATTTGGAACAAGAATATTGATGAAAATTGTTTCCTATCACAATCCAAAATGGAAGCAACATTCTGGATCATCCAATTCGAAGGACGACGACGATCTTTCTCTCTTTTTTTTCTGGTTCCCAAAAAATTTTTCTCTCCTCTCGCTCCTCTTTTTTCTTTTTTTTCTCAAATGAATCAACTTGCATCCTGAGAGCACTAGTACGTGTTCTGGAACGCATTCGCCTAGTATTAAACATACGCATACACACACACACACACACCAGCACACTGGATCCGGATGGCCAGAATCCCGATGCGCTTTTTATTTGGGGCCAAGTCTGACTCATCTCAGCTGAGATGAATCATACCAATACCGAGGAGAGAGAGAGAGAGAGAATCCTGAATGCAGCACGTGCTATACCAGAATCATTTTAGGTTTATTGGTTTAGGAGGACCTAAACTTTAGGTTATTATTATTATTTTCCGTTGTTGACTTTGTTTGCTCCATGGCCATCGGTTTTATCCGATTGCTTTCGGACAATTTGCTGGTTTCCATAATTTTGGCGCGCCTTTTCTTCAATTCAAATTTTCCGGCTGTACGTGTATGTAACCTCCTTTTGTTTATCGCAGGCAAATCATCGACAACCAAATCCATATGCTTGAAGCAGGAACGTTTGATGAGCTGAAAAGTTTGGAACGATTGTAAGTATTGTGCATGATCACCATTGATTGATAGTTACCAATCTGATTAAAAACGGATCATAAAACGGTTAATAATCACATGACCAAGATCTAGGTGTGTGAAACAGAATATTCTGGTGGGTTGATGAGTGAGCTATCCAATCGGAAATGTGAATGTGCACCGAGAACTAGCAACAAACACACACACAGATAGACCGCGACAAACACACGCAGACATGCAAATTCAAAATGAAGGCGAATGATTGCGGGCGCCTCGCAAAAACTCGGTTTTTTCTGGACAAAATCAATGAAAGAGATGTTTGGTTGTGGTGTGCAAACATCAAATGCATGTGCAGTGATTTACTTGATTCCCCTTTCCCTTTAACTGTATTATTCATCTCTATGTTTGGTTTGGCCAGTAGTTTGGTCTACAAGTGCACTGTGTGATTCAAAAAGCTAATTTAACTTCTTCTTCTGATGTGTTGTTGTTGTTTAGTACTTTCTGTTTGCGTTGTTCATGCGTTTTTGGTGGGGTGTAAGTGTGTTCGCACCAAAATTGCTTATAATGGACCGGGCGCCATAATCTAATATGGTTGTAGTGAAAGAATATCGTCGATTCTGAGAATGGAGCCAACTAAAAGCTATTGCCATCATGGCAAAAAAAATAACTGTAACACTAAGCCATGCTTGATAAATAACACCAAACACTTGCCCAAATTATCATTAGCCCTCCAGAGACATGACCATAAAATAAAGACAAATTAACAAACTCAAAACGTAACTATCATTGACACAAAGTTGTGCTCGGGAAAGCATCAAGAGAGAGCATCGTCGTATTATTGATAGTGGTTGCCGAAAAAAATTTAATGCCAAACATACTTATGAACCACCATTACCTTCATGACCTCGGGTCTGAAGGTTTGAAAAATCAAATTTTTGGACCAATCAATTGTATACTACGCATCCATAGGATTCTAAGTTTCGCAATTAGGGTTTTTTATTATTGAAACAATGCGTAAATGTTCTGATAAGATTAGTTTTTCCATAGAATTTTGTTTAAATATCTAACCCATCATCAATGTTGGCTTAGACCACTGTTGACAAGTGACATCGTATTAGAGGTGTTTTAAATCAACCTGAAAAAAATGGATTTTTCCCAGATTATGTGGTACACCATTCAATGTGGAACGAGTTTTTACAATTATTTCTATCCGGACAAAAAGGACTGTGAAAATGTGGACTTTTTGATGGATATTTTCATGAAATTCATGCCAGATATGACCAGATTTGGTGCTGACTATTATGAAAAATTCTATTCTGAATCTACCACCGATGATTCTGATTGGTCTCAATGGCGTACAAAATTCATCAAATTATTGCCCCTTTTTGGCTCTTTAGTGAAGTGTGTCTATGAATTGAAAAAAGCATACGGATCTCCAAATCAAGAATCGGAAACTAAACGAGAAATAAAGTCAACTTTGCCAATATTGATCGCGTTTGTCTGTGCGGCAGAAGAATATTTCAAACAACGGAAAGATTTGGAAAACCAAAAAAAAATTCTGGAAGCATTGGCAGAAATAAAATCCGCCCTGAACAAGTTACAAACCTTGGCGGATATATCATCTCTGGAATTGGAACCTTTGCTAATCAATCTATTTTATTTGTTGATGCAATTTGGACTATTTTCTGAACAGAAAAACGATCCCCAAGCTCATCCACAATGAATTTTGCACCCTAAAAAAAAGAAGCGACTACATGTTGATTTGGATGGTGAAGAAAAATTCAAAATTTAATTTTTATACGTTGCAATGTGTTACCATGTGTTAAACAGTGTTTTACATTAAAAGTTATTAAGCAGTATCCTTTATAGTCGTTATTTCGCCTGTTGTTTGCGTGGTGTTTTTTCGTCTGCGTCTGCAATTGTAGGCTGAACAGTTCTCTTAGCTTTTCTGGCTGTTCTACTAAACATAATAGCAAAAAGGAGGGAGGGAGGTACTAAACAATTAGTACAACAAGAAGACGTGTTCTGTTCTGTTCTGTTTTTTGCTAAATGCGGTCATTTTCTTTAGGATGATTGGTCAATATTAAAAATGAGTCATTTTTTTGTACAGCCCACTCCGTACTATATTCAATACAATCTCTATAATGTTTATGTGTAACATGAAACTAATTTTCAAACTGCCTTTTTTTTATTATTATCAGGAGGTTAAGCCGTAACCGGCTGCGCTATCTACCGGACAATGTTTTCATGAGAAATTTCGCGCTTCATTTGATGTAAGTTGATTTTTCTTTTTTTGAAATTACAACCAACCAACCAACCAACGGAAACAAATGGGAATCCTCTTTATTTTTTTCCACTGGCTAAGAGATTTGCCGTTCAAGTGTTACCGACATGGAATCCGAACAATGGCAATTTGTTTTGAGGCCACATAGGTTCAGATTTCGTCGGGGATGACAAATCGATCGAGATTCTCGGCAGGGATTCTTGGCGACTTCTTTTGCCCGTGCCATTCATTTCGGCGATTGATGTAGAATTTAGATGACAATCAAAAATAGAATAAAAATCAAAACGTCTGAGCAAAAATTTGAAAACATCAGAAGAACAGGAGCCATTCTGCCCATTTCAACACCTATTTTTAGATTCAGAACATCCCATTTTTGGTCCCATTTCCGGTTATGTTGTTGGTTGTTTTTGGATGTTTTCATTATTGATTTGGACAACATAACTTCTGATTCTGATAGCTTGCTTGCTTGCTGAAAGCGCGCTCTCACAACACTCCCTTTTGGGTCTAGGAAAGGTTCTGGGGAAGGTTATTTTTTTCAAAAAAAGAAAAAATTTCCAAGGATTTCCCAATTCGAATCTGGATTCTGGATTCTGGATTAAATTATCGTTTGTGTGTGTGTGTGTGTTATAATTAAATTTCATCATTTTACAAGTTTTTGTTTTGTTTTGTTCAATTTTTTTTTCGTCCAATTCTATATTTTTTTTTGTTTTAGCGATGTAAGCCACAACAGGATTCTTGTTTTGACATCCAACGTTTTCTATGGTCTTAAATCATTGAAAAACTTGTAAGTTTGTCCTTATTTGTCGTTGTTGTTGTTGTTGTTGTTGTTTTACACTGGTGAACATAACAACCATAACAACAACCATTCAATGTCCACAACAATGATTTTTATTTAATGTCCATTATAATGAAATTTGTTCCGTTCTGGTTCTTACTCTTCTTCTGGTGGCATGATTCGTTTGGTCATACTGTCTCTCTACTTCCTGTGCTGCTGCTGTTGCACTGCTGTGTTTGGCACACACACCCGACGCTAAAGACATCTTGACAATAATCGATTGTCTTGCATTGAAGATGGTACATTTGCCCGATTGAAAGAATTGGAATTCTTGTAAGTTGCATTGGATTTTTCATCATTTTCTCCCTCCCTCCCTCCTCCACCACCTCCTCCTCCTCCATTCTATCCATCCATCCTTCCTTCCCCCTCCGATTCTGGATCTAAAAGCTTTTTTTTCTTCGTCCTCTTCGGCCGTTCTTGGTTTCCTTTCAAAAACACAACCACCACCACCACGTTCACGGTTTTGCTTGTTTTTTTTGCTGGTTTGATTTCGGGTTTCATGGTTCCGCTCCGCTCTTCATCGCTCAGAACCCTGAATCAAAACAATTTGACATCATTGGCTTATTCAGTGTTTGAAGGGTTAACCAATAAACTGAAAACATTGTAAGTTGATTTTCGGGTTTTTTGGTTGGTTGGATAATCAAATCAAATCTCCAACAAAAAACAAAATCCCTTTTTGTTTCTCAGGCGGATATCGGACAATCCGTTTCGTTGTGATTGTTCGCTAGCATGGTTGGCCACATGGTTCAGAAAATTCTATTTACAACAACCACAACAACAACAACAACAGCCACGTTTGGATGTGGACGGTGCTAAATGCATGTCACCATTCCATTTGTATGGAATGAGGATTGCATCGCTTTCGCCACGAGATTTTCAATGTAACTAGTGCTCTGGATAATCCTAGACCATCGTCTTATACCTTATCCCCTCTCTGTTTCCGGTTCGCAGGCGATGACCATTCACCATATTCATATGATGAATTCTTACAAAACGACGATGCTGGCGGTATTTCCACCAGACAATGCAAAATTCAGCCACAATGTCCATTTCAATGTACATGCCAAGATGATGGAGTGGTGGATTGTAGGAATAGAAATCTGACACGTATACCAGATTTTATACCAGAAAATGCTGTAGAAATGTGAGTTGTTGAAGACTTTTCCGAAATAAATTTGATTCAATTATTATTTTTAAAAAAATTTGACGCGTTCTGCTTATGATGATGATGATGATAATTATATTAATTTCAAACCAATTTCCATATTCATCGTTTGCCCTTTCTTTCTTTCTTTTTTTGGTGCCAATGTGTAGCCGATTGGAACAGAATTCCATTACCGAAGTGCCTTCGCGTGCATTCTCTTTCTATCGTCAGTTGGGTCGAATGTAAGTATGATCACCAGCCCGTGTGTGTGTGTGTGTGTTAGTGTATCCTAGAATCCTGGTTTCATATGGCCAAAGCATCAACGCATCAATATTCGAGAACGAGAGAAAAAAAGGTTCATCAAAAAGGCTGCCTGACATCGCCGATCATTGATGCGTTTGATTATCGAGCGGCGCGCGAAGATAATTTCTTTTTGTTGTTTGAAATTTTGTTGCGAAAAATGAAAATGAAAATGAAATTAAAATTTTTTCATATTCTTGATTCTTCTTTCGGGCTTCTTTTCATCATCATTTTCCAGCGATCTGAGCAAGAACAACATCAGCAAGATTGCCGAGGATGCTTTTCATGGATTGAAATCATTGAATGCTTTGTAAGTACACTCCTTTCTCCTTTCTCCTCCCTTCTTCGTCTTTCTATTATGAATATTATGATTTGAACGTTTGCCCTGTCAGAGATAAACGTTTGCGCATAGTGATTGGCTTATAATTTTTCTTGTTTGAATCCCGCCCCCAAAATTGATTATTGATTTGTGAAGAGAAAAAATCTAATCGCTCCTCCTCCTCAAATTTCGTTCATTTTCTGGTTCACACCACACCATCTAGATTTTTGTTCGGCAATGAAATCACCGATCTACCGGAACCATTATTCAAAGGTCTCAGCAATATACAATTACTGTAGGTGGTTTTCCATTTGGCTTCTTTTAATTGTTTGTACGCGCCATTTTAGCTCTCTCTGTTTTTTGTTGTTGTTTTTCATTGTCTTCCGTTCTTGGGATCAAAAACTTTCGACACCCCTTTTCCTCCCTGGATTCGGTGATTGGTTCTTGATGGATGGCCTCATGAATTGGTTGGTTGGTTGTTTGATTTGCGATTTGCGATCTGCGAACAATCCTCCGAATCCGATGTCCGAATATGACCGGGAAAATTAAACGCAACGCACGCAATTTAACCGACACCACCACCCCCCGGATCTTCATGGTACCATGATTATGTTGTTGTTGTTGTAATAATCATAATAACAGTTTGCTGAACAAGAACCGGATCAAATGTTTACGTCGTGGAATTTTTGCTGATCTCAAACATTTGAATCTGTTGTAAGTATTTTTGCATTGATTTATGCTTTTATGTTTGTGGGTGTGTGGGTGTGTGGGTGTTAAAAACCAGACGCATATTATTCTGGTGGTGGGCTGGTTATGCCAACCATCAGAATGGCAATTTATTTTGCTAAATGGCATAATGGCATAAAAATATTATCAGAATCCTAGCTAAATGTTCGCCAAGGAAATGGTGAAATCAAATTCTTCCGGTGAATGAAAATGATCGAAAATCGAATTAACAAACAGCAGCATATTGAAACCATGAAACCATCATTCATGGCGTCAATGAATACCTCTCTCGTCATTCGGATTCGGTAATATCTTCTCTAAACGATAACGAGTGGCAACGATCATTTGATCGAGAAAGTGCAGCGCCGAACAGCGCTCATTAAATGGGCGCCATTAAATCAGACACTGTTCTTATCTGTGTTTTTCTCTTTGACCAAATATGATTATTATGATTATTAAATGTTCCGGAATCTACTGTTTTTTTGGGATCTACAGATTTCTCTGGATGGCTCTCACTTCTTTTTACTTTACTTCACTACCTTTAGTTTTGATTCGGCAAATAGATACCAACCATCCTGGATGGATGGTTGAAATGTGGAAAATGATTATCATTATGTGTAGAACAATAATAACCGTAAAACACAAGTCACGTAGGTTGAAGAAGGCAGAGAGGAGAGAGAGCGAGAACGAGAGAGAGAAGAAAATATGAAAGATGCTTTGGCGCCATGCAGCTCCTCTTGAATCCCTTGAATCTCTTTCCCCCATCTCTCATTTGGCGGGATTTTTCCATCAAATCAAATCACAGGCATAAGATCATTTACTTATTATTACCTTGTTGTTTCATCACTGCCATCAGGTGAATGTGAAGATCCTCGGTGTGGCACCATGATTTTTTTTGTTTGTTCGACCCCCCTTATTGCTAGTGTATATTATAATTTTTTTCCCGTCTGCTAATTCTCGGCATGGTGCATGGTGCATGATGTCTAGTTCATGGTTTCTTGGCATGATAGAAGCAGTCATATCCTACATGCTGATGCTGTTTCTTGGAGAGGATCGGGCTTCGGGATCTCTCTCGCGCGCCATTCATCGCAATCAAGCAATTAACAACACACGCACGAAACTTAAGTCGGAATTCGGCAATATTCGGTCATACGCTCCATATATGAATTTTTTTCCATTTCATCTAGAGTTCTCTGGTTGGTTGTTCTTCTTTAGAGAGATTTTGATATATTGTCCACACGCGCGCTCGCTCGCGCCCGCTCACCAGGATATGAGGATTCCCGAAAATAAAACCGAGTGCAAATTGAAGATGCAAATTAATGAGATTTTTTTTCGTTTGTTTCAATTTGTGCGCCATTTATAGTTGTTGCCGCTGTTGTTGTTGTTGTTGTTGACTTTTTGGAGCTTTTTGATGCGTTAAAAGTTTACATTTGTCGGACAGAAACACGGACAAGCAAGAAAAAGATGAAGAGAGCACTATAAGGGAGCGGTTTTGGGGGGGTTAATTTTCTGCTTCTTTGTTTTTCTCGGCCGCCACAATGATGTTAACTTTCAACAATTATATAACATGGATAATGATAAGCAACATCCTTTGCCATGGCTGAAACTATTGTCAATTATTCTGGCCGAAAAAAGCCAGCCAACTATCGTACACATCCATGCATGCATGCATAAATAATGGTGGGCGCAACACAAAATCCAGTGTGTCCGCGTACCATGACCATACCGATGTTCATGTACAATAATAGATCGTAGCCGCCATCATCGGATTCTTTATATGATAATCATAATAAATTTAGAGGAACAAAACGATCCAGGTTTTTCGCGCTCTGAAATTCACCGGTCTCGGTCCATGCATTCGCGGACATGATTCCACCACCGACAACCAACAAGACAAGCAACAATAACCATAATACTAATACTAATACTAATAATAATAAGAGATTTAATGGCCGAGAAAACGAACAAACAAAAGAAGAGAAAAGAACAATTGAATTTATTGCCACCAATTCTGTTCTGTTATACGATTTAGGATTCTTTCACTCCTTAGGATCCTCATGGTTATTTGGATCATTTATTTGATTGGGTGTGTGCGCGTGTGAACGCCCCTGATTCTCGTATTATTATTATTATCTTGCCGAGAAGTAGTTGATGGTGGGTGTGTTCTGGTATTTTTTTTCGTGATTCGATTAATTTATGGTGGCCAAAATAAGAGCAAAGAAATGAATATTAATAATAATAAAAAATAATACAAATTGATTGGTCTTAATATATGCTGTTGTTGTTGCTGCTGATGATGGTCACCTATTCAGCTCTTGTGATCTTCCCTCCCCCTTTTTTCGAATATTTGTTTTTGGATCATTTCGGAGTGTTCCAAAATTGATCGAATATCGAGTCCCAGATATTCGGAAAAGAACGGTCAATGGCTAGGAAATGGCTAGACCAAAAAAAGAAGATGATTTATGATTGGTGTTTGTTTGTTTGGTTGGTTGGGTGGATCCCAATTACTCTCCACTCGCTCTCTCCAATCACCTAATCCTGGATTCTGGTCCTTTACAATTTAGTGTGATTAATTTAGATCACACAGCCAATAGTGTGTGTGTGTTTGGAGTTCTAGAATAAGGGGATTAAGGGGTTCGTCGTGCCAAAAGTGTGTGTGTGCCCAGAGAATAATAAATCCACCACCACCAAAGCTTTTGAATATTGATTGTTGTCGGTGTTGTTGTTGTTTGTTAATTATTGATTCTATAACAAAATTATCCGGAAAATCCTGTTTCCTGTTTTTCGATTGCAATTAGATCATTATACGATAACAATATACAATCATTGGCCGAAGGAATATTTGATCCATTAATCAATATACAAACATTGTAAGTGTGTGTTGGATTTCCCGTTTGATCCGTTCGAAAATCATTAATATTGTCTATTTCTACCTTCAATGGTCTATTTCCACCTCCAATGGTCTCATTCCGGAAACAGACACCTGGGACGTAATCCGTTCATATGCGATTGTAATCTTCGTTGGTTGTCCAACTATCTTCGCGAACGGCCAACATTGGAAACATCCGATGCCCGATGTGAAGAACCAAAACGTAATGCACGAAAACGTTTAACACAATTGAATCCTGAACGATTCCGTTGTAAGGGTACCGAAGAGCTAAGAACCAAATATGCTTCACAATGTATGGTGGACAATAAATGTCCGAAAAATTGCGTTTGCGAGGGTACCATTGTGGATTGTTCACGATTGAATCTGAACAATCTGCCCGATGATGTACCGACGTTCGCTACCGAATTGTAAGGAGCTTGTATTTTTTTTATCGGATCTTCGTTCTTATTTTTTTCTCAAACGAAAATCGTTTTGCTTTCTTCCCCAGACGGCTCAAAGACAATCGCATTAAACGTCTTACCAGTGGCAATTATTTTAAACGGCTACCGAATCTATTGAAACTGTAAGTACACCACCACCAACCCCAACAAGAAACAAGAAACGAAACAAAAACAAAAATTCGAAAGAACCGAATCACCTTGTTCGGATTTTGTTCGGGATCGGAAATCGGAATCCTTATTCTTCTTTGTTTTTTAATTGCTCCCCAAAAACAGCGATCTGCGTAACAATCAATTAATGGAGATCCAAGATGGTGCATTACATGGAGCAGAAATGCTACAAGATCTATTGTTAAGCAATAATCAATTGAAACAGATCAGCCCGAAAATGTTTGCCAATCTACGTAATTTAACCACTTTGTGAGTTCCAGCAGTTTTTTGTTTTGATTGTTCGCTCAATTACCGAATTTTTTCCAATTTTATTTCCTTTGTTTTCGGGAACTATTTTCACTAATTCTGCGATCTTAGGGTTCTACATGACAACCAAATTACTTGTATCACCAATGATACGTTGACCGATTTGGAAAACTTGCGCTATTTGTAAGTAACAAATATCTATATTGCTACTAATCCCTCCCATCTTTTTCTCCTCCTTCTCCTTCTCCTCTTTCTATGAACAAATTTCGCTGTGTAGACAGCGAAGAGAAGCAGAAGGAGGAGGAGGAGAGATGATGGGCGTACACGCATGAACCTACTGTCACAAAATTTGTTTGTTTCTTAAATACAAAACAAAAAATAAAGGTCTTTGAATGAGAACAAAATCCGTTGTATCACTGCGGGAGCATTCGACAAGACCAAATCTTTGGCACAAGTTAATCTTTCCAATAATCCACTCAATTGTAATTGTCATCTACGTTGGCTGTCGAATTGGATCAAAAAGAAGCTGAATAACAAGATTTTTATTGGTAACGAAAAAAAATATGAGCCCTATCCTATATAAAATTGAAGCACACGCCTTTTTCTTAGGGGCTTTTGCATGCGTGCTTGTGTACTGTTGAACTGTTGTTGTGTTGAACTGTCAAGTGTGAATGTCATTGTTTCTCCGCCTTCCCCAACCAATCAAATCTCCTTTTGATAAGGTAATCTTCGTTGTCAGACGCCTACTAATTTACAAGGCGTGCCATTGGAGGATGTGTTGCATAGCGATTTCAAATGCGACGAAGACGAAGAGGAAGCCGAATGTGGACCGGACGGACTTTGTCCATCTAGGTGTTCATGTTCCGGTACTGTGGTACGATGTTCTCGACAAAAATTGAAACGAATTCCCAAATATATCCCGACAACAACCACTGAACTATATTTGGATATGAATGAAATATCGACCATTCCCATGGATCTGAATCGTTTGACAGAGTTGACATTGTTGGATTTAAGCAATAATCAAGTGAATATTTTAGCATCGAATATTTTCGAGAATATGACGAAACTGCACACATTGATAGTTAGTTACAATAAACTTCAATGCATCCAAAAAGGTGCTTTCAAAGGGTTAATGTCATTGAGAAAGCTCACATTGCATGGAAATGATATATCCTTGATTCCGGAAGGAGCATTCGATGATCTTGGCGCTATCACACATTTGGCCATCGGAGAGAATCCATTTTATTGTGATTGTAACATTCGATGGCTTGCAGAATACATACAAAAAACTTACACCGAAAGTAATTATAACAGTTATAGTTATAGTTCACCGGAAGGATAACAATGATTATTGTTTCATCAATACAGATGGAATAGCTCGTTGTATCGAACCGAGTACGATGCGTGGAAAGCTTTTGATGTCAGCGTTGCCCAACCATTTTATTTGTACGGGACAAACGGAAACACATGTTTTGGCAAAATGCGATGCTTGTTATACATTTCCATGTAAAAATGGTGCCACTTGTTTATCACAACCAATGAGAACATATGAATGTAGGTGTGCACCCGGATATCATGGTACACATTGTGAATACAAAATCGATGCTTGTTTCGGTAATCCTTGCGATAATGGCGGAACTTGTAAAGTAATGGAAATGGGACGTTTTAGCTGTCACTGTCCTCAAGGTGAGCTTATGCCCTGGATTGAATGGCCAGATTCTAAAATTTCGCATCATTATGTTTGTGTGTGTGCAGGTTTTCGTGGCCATCGTTGCGAGATCGATGTGAATGAATGTGTTGAAGATAACAAGTGCAAGAATAATTCCACTTGTATCGATGATATTGGATCATATCGTTGCCAATGTTTACCTGGTTATGTTGGAGAATTTTGTGAGAAGAAAATCGATTATTGCGGAAGTAAAGATTCGAACCCGTGCAAAAATCAAGGAAAATGTATACGAAACGAGCAAAATGATTATTACACTTGTCAATGTTCGGCTGGATGGTCTGGACAGAATTGTACGATCAACAATGATGATTGTGTGGACAATATGTGCCAAAATGGCGCCATCTGTGTGGACAAGATTTCCGGTTATGAATGTCAATGTCCGGTTGGTTATACGGGACAATTCTGTGAGATTGTACCGAATGTTGATTTGCTATATCAACAAACCAGTCCTTGTCAACATCATGATTGTAAACATGGTGTTTGCTTTTTACCACCCGGATCTTCCGATTATCTATGCAAATGTTCGCCCGGATATACTGGCAAACGTTGTGATGTAATCTCATCAATTACCTTCCATCCAGGGTCATTTATTGAATTGGATCAAGATGTTCAGCAGCAGCAACAACAACAACAACAACAACAACCACAAGAACCACCATCACCACAATCCCGGCCAATCTTGGCCAAACAATCATTGTCGATCAAGTTCAAATTTATAACCAAAAAAGAAAACGGCCTACTAATGTATTTGGTTGGATTGGACGGTGCTCAACATTTGGCCGGAGAATTGTTCAAGGGTCGAATCAGGATCAGTTTGAATGTGGGCAATTATCCTGTTTCAACCATGTTCTCCTATGAACAGGTGAATGATGGCCGCTATCACCAAGTACATTTTGAATTGATCAGGAAAAATTTTACCATGATCGTGGATGGCCATCAACCAAGAACCATAATCAATGAGGGTGAAAATGAATTCG
The DNA here is from genome assembly GCA_025882695.1 of Amerodectes protonotaria. Lineage (NCBI taxonomy): Eukaryota > Metazoa > Arthropoda > Arachnida > Sarcoptiformes > Proctophyllodidae > Amerodectes > Amerodectes protonotaria. The sequence continues at coordinate 14,717 of JAOZJS010000838.1, forward strand.
TTGATATCAATCAACGTCCGTTGTACATTGGTGGCCTACCAAAAGTGGTTGGCGATGATGCACGCCACAAATGGCATATTTGGAATGATACCAGTTTTGAAGGTTGGTTCCGATTGGTCATTAATCTTAATCGCAATAAATCTCAAACATTCTCTAATTGTAATTGTTGTATGTGCAGGATGTATGAAAGAATTGTTCATCGATTCTGATCCGCCTGATTTGAATGCGGCCAAACAAAAACATGAAGTAACCATTGGAGATAATGGCTGTGAAGATGTGGACATCAAACTGGATGCTTGTGCTAATCATCTTTGTCGCCATGGTAAATGTGTACCAACCATGGATGAACAAAGCTATGAATGTAAATGTAAAATGGGCTACAGTGGACCGTTTTGCGATCAAGGTAACTACCTAGTTAGTTAATCGCCTTGTTTAATTTGAAATGTTTTACTAAATTTCCTAAATGTTTTCCGTTTCGTTCCACCTAGCCCCTACTTGCCAGAAAGAGATACGAAGAGATTTTTTCTATGAAAATTCTTGTCGTTCAACCAAAAAACTCAAGATGGCCATCTGTGTTGGCTCCTGTGGTGATGCTTGGTGTAGGCCGTTGAAAACGAAAAAACGTAGCATCAAGCTGGCCTGTAATGATGGCTCTAAATATACAAAACAGATTGAAATTATTAGAAAATGTGGGTGTAGTAATAAATCGATTTTTTCCACCGATTAGTCGCAAACTCACGCAGACAATGAACACAGACACACACACATTGTTTCTTGTGCATTGATATGGGCTTGGCCAAGCACTCTGGTCGCTTGGGAAGGCGTAGCAAACAGCAGCAACAGTAATTCATAATCCAATATCTTTCACCAATCGACCAATCACATCATTTCTTCTTCTCCTTCTCCTTCTTTTTCTTCTATTTTCGACTACGTTTTTGTACACGCTCATCAAGACACGCCCGAAACAACCACCACTAATACTACCAAATACCTCCTTGTTTTTTTTTTGCTTTTGCTTTTGTTGTGTGGCCAAACTCTGATCTGATTCATTTAATTTCAATTTTATCATTTTATTTTTGCTTTGTTCTTGTTTTATTTTATTTTTTACAAAAAAAAAATTATTAATTAATTTTTGATTTGATTTGATTTGTAATTTTCTTTTTTTTTGTTTTTATTTTTATTTTGTGCTTTTGCATTGAGATGCTCTCAGCTTTCTCTCCTTATTTTTTGTGACATATTTATTTTGATCTTGGACTCTCTTTATTTCCTTTTCCATAATTTCTTAGCTTTTCTCATTCATTGTAAATTATTGTAACTTTTACTTATTTTAAAAAAAAAAATCTTCGGCGACCATCATCATTATCATTACAATTATTATTATCATTATCATTATTCTGTTGAATGGCTGGACATCACCGGCATCCACATCCACATCCACATCCAATATCATTCGGGATCCGAATCGGGCGCCATTGATATCACTCTATTCATGTGGTGTGTGTGCGTGCGCGCGCGCGCTCCTTGCATTTATATTGGCATCAGTCTTCTTCGTCTCCTCCTTTTTTTTGAATTATCATTTTCGCTGCTGCGCAAACCTGATTTTCAATTCAAATAAATAAAATAAAATAAAATACAAATACAAATACAAATACAAATACAAATACAAATACAAATACAAATACAAATTGAAATTTTTGCGGGTAATTGATAATTGATTGTTTTGACCCGTATGGACAAAGCCATTGTCGAGTATTTAAAAATAAACCCGGTTGAACAGTGGAATGATTTTTCGGTTGAATTCACCTGTCCAATGGCCAGCTTGACCACTCAGCTTTTGACATTGTCGATTGTTTCCCTCCAACGACAAGTGGAACATTTTGAACTGGGACGTCGATCTTCTTGGCAATCTGAATATGATTTTATTGTGATTGGTGGAGGCGGTGCCGGCGCCATAGTTGCCGGTCGTTTGTCTCAATCCAATTATTCGGTGTTGCTTTTGGAGGCAGGTGGTCCGGGAAACGCCCTGACCGATATTCCGGCCATGTACTATCAATGGGTGCTCAATCCGGATATTGATTGGACATATCCGATGGTTGGCCAGCCAAATCTTGGCCAAGCCTATCGAATGCCGGCCAGAATGTCGGTGGGAAAAGTTTTGGGCGGTTCCAGTACCATCAGCGGTATGGTTTATAACCGTGGCAATCGGCGCCATTTCGATCAATGGGCCAACCAGTATGGTTGTCGTGGATGGAACTATGATAATATTCTACCATATTTCCTTCGTTCTGAAAATCAACTGGATCCAAAGTATCAGAGGAACCACCACCGAAATGGTCCGATTTCGGTCTCATCTGATTGGAATCAATCGGCAACGATACCGGCTTTCATCAATTATCTACGAACAGCTCAACAAGCTGGCTATCCATTGATTGATGTCAATGATGGCCAAACACAGAATGGTTGTACCTTGTTCCAGCATACGATCGACCAGGATGGCCGTAAGGTGACCAGTTCATCTGCTTATTTGGAACCGAATCGTAATCGTACCAATCTTCATATTGTCACCAAAGCTTACGTAACTCGAATCCTGTTCAATGGTATGAATGCTGTTGGAGTGAATTTTAATCGAGATGGAATCAACCATACGGTGATGGCTAGAAGAGAAATCATTTTATCGGCTGGCACCATTGGTTCGGCTCAGCTTTTGATGCTAAGCGGTATCGGTCCCATGACCCATTTGGCCAGTTTGGGAATTCCGGTTTTGTCAAATGTTCCAGTTGGTGAGAATCTTCATGATCACAGTAATACTATCCTGTACTTTGATGTACCAGATCAAAGGCAATCATATGCTAGAATCGATTTGACAGCCGGAAACCTATACGATTTCTATGTGAACAATCGTGGTTCACTGCGAATGTTTCCCAATGTTGCCACGTATTTTTCTTCCAACCAAAACGATGATCCAGAATGGCCAGACATTATGACCGAAATGGTGCGTGGCAGTGATCTTTGGAATAATTTGTCCACAATCGCCGGTCAATATGATGCAAGCAATCAGCAAGCTTGGGCCGATTATTGGCGTCCATATGTTGGCCGAAGATTGTTGGCATACGATGTTCAACATGTTCGACCGAGAGCTAGAGGCAGATTATTGCTGAACTCCACCAATCCGTTCGATTCGCCGATTGTGGATCCGAACTATTTAGGCGATCCCAGAGATATGGACGCCATGGTTTACGGTATTCGACATGTCTTGACCAAAATTGTCAATCAAGGTCCGTTCGCAAACACCACAAGATTCATCAGTGAACCAGTGCCCGGTTGTCGAAATCTTTGCCGGAACAATCCGGATCAACTTTGTGAGCAATACATTCGATGTTTTGTTGTTCAAACATCGGTTCCGGTGTACAGACATGGTAACAATAGAATTCGAATCGAATGCTCAATGTTTTTGATTTCCAAAATGGTCTTTTACTTTCACAGCCGGAACTTGTCGTTGTGGATCCAATGATGATCCGAATGCAGTTACAGATGAAAGATTACGTGTGAAAAACGTCCAACGATTACGTGTGGTGGATGGATCAATCATGCCACAAATAATCAATGCCAATTCATGGGCTTCCACCGCCATGGTAGCAGAATATGGGGCACAGATGATACTGGACGATAATTTAAATAGATCAATATGATAATCAATATGGCATGGACACCCGACCCGTGGCTCGGCATGGTATTCCTGACCTTTCTAGACCCCTTGGCCAATCAGCCCAAAATTAAATCACTCAAATTTGTATTTGAAATTGTTTCCCCAAATAAAACCTAGATGGCTCTCTCGTTTGAAATTTGATTCCATTGGTTTTGTTCAAGCCGCCTCCCTAAAACTGCTTAAACTGCGCAGCATGCTGCTGGTCAAGGCTACATAGTAGTTAAAGCAATTAAAAATGAGAGAGAAGAGCGAATGACGTGGAAAGTGACAACAGAAACAGACTAAAAAGAAGGAGGAGCATACATTCACAGTCATCCTAACTTCCCACCTCTCTCTCACTCTCCTTTTCTCTCTTCTTCTCTTTCGGTTACCAGAGCGAATGGCTTACATTGGTGGAGGCTAACATTGTGTACACACACTGTACAGCCAGACAGAGGAGGTGCCATACAATTAGCAAGCATTAGCTACTTACCAATCACATTGGCTGCATTGTGGTGTTTGCATTGTTTCCACACAAGATGGCAGCACTAGTAGCAGCGGATTTTTTGTTTGAAATTTCACCATTTTGAATAGAATGGCTTTTTGATTA
>JAOZJS010000839.1:0-18932 GCA_025882695.1 Amerodectes protonotaria
ACCGACAACTACACGATTGGAATCGAATCGAATCGAATCGAAACGAATTGTCGCCGGCGGTCGGTGGTGTTACGTACTTTACGATCGTCCCCGGTCGTTCGTTCCGATTCCCGTTCCGTTCATGAGAGCCCAATGAACACATATCTACTATCCTGTTCGTCTTCTTTCGTATCCACTGTTAACGGGCGTGAGCGGCGTTTCCACTGTGTCTGGGCGCCATACATGCTAATTCCATGCATTCCCATAATAATAATAATAATGCGACCAGATGCGATGTAAGTGTGTTGCATAATATATGCTATGCTTTATGCTTTATGGATCGGGCGTGTGGGCGTATGGGAGCCACTATAAATCAATAACTAGGATAATAATCCTTTCATTCCACTCTCTCTGGCTTCTCTCCGTTGAACCCTGGGAGTCTTCCGAGTGTTATGGTGATGAGCTTTGCCTAGTTTCCTTTTTTTCTTTCTTTCTTCATCTTTCTTTTATCTTCTTCTTTGGTCGTCTTCATCCATTTGATGAACACACACACACTGGCACACGCCCATACACACAATAGCCATGGGTACTTTTAATGACTTTTGGTGTCCGGGCGTGTGGGAGTAGGTTACGACCATACTCCACTGACTATAAAGAAAGGGGCGGCCAGGCAAATGTGGCTCCCTGTCAGTGCACGCTGACATTACTACTGGGAGAAGCGAGAGTGTAACAGAGTGAGAGTGTGGGACAGAAGCATCCACAATTTGTCTGCTCCGTATGCTTGTGTGTGTGTGTATGTGTGTATGTATGTTTTTTTTTTCGTATGTTGATGACGATGATGATGGAAATTCGGGAACGATTATAGGATGGTGGGGGAGGGCTAGGGGGGGAGGGGACTAAGGATGGAAAATCCCGATGTGCCAAAAGATGTAAGATGTTAGTCTCGTGGATCGTTGTGTGTGTGTGTGTGTGTTTTGTTTCAACAGCAACCATCAGTTCCATCATTCATATCCCCCTCTTCCCCTTCGACATGAGGAGAAGAGGAGGAGAAGGAGAAGAAGGAGGAGGAGAGGGGGAAAATAGGCAAGACCAACAACAATAACAACAACAACAAGAAGAAATCGAGGACCAGACCAGAACTTTGGAAATAGTAAGAAGTAGAAGATTTTGTTTTTTTTGCTGTTGTTGGGAGCCAAGGCTCTCTCCATTATATTATTATATTTTCTTTTCTTTTTTTATTTCTTTGCTTTCTGGCGTGTCAAGCTTGTTTCCGTTTTGATTCTTGGCGTCCTGTGTGTGTGGAAAGTGGAACCCGAAAATCTCACCCGAATAAAGCCAAATATACAAGCCAAAAAGAGCTTGGGAGAGAGATATGGCCCAAGAGGACCAGCCAAAATAGTCCAAAAGTCATTCACAGATAAAGAAAAATCTTGTTAGTTCTTTTCTTTTTTTTTCTTCTTCTTCATCATTATCCTAGTCGTCTTTGGTTCCGTTTCCATTTTTAATATTAATGTGGCTGATGATTGTCCACCGAGAGAAAAAACAACAACAACAGCATTGGCCGAACATCCCCGAAGCGAAAAAGAAAACCAGAACCATACGAGACATACGAGACATTATAGAGTGCATCAATATTTAATTAATCAAAAGCCAAAACATACACACACACACACACAGACGCCACGATCTCTCTCTCTCCGGATTCTGGTGGCTCCCAATAATCTTGCCGGATGAATTTCAACCGTTGCACTCGCTGACACACTGTTCCGCTGATTTTTCTTTTTTCTGTCGCTCCGCGGATGAAACATCCTGCCTAGCCGAGGAGGAAACATCTGAATAACATCAATTTTCTTGTGCTAGCCGTCGTAGTCGTAGTCGTTGTCGTCGTCTTCGTCGTTTGTCTGTATTAATATAAATTGACCTTTTTTTCCGCACCACAGACACAGGGTGGGTGTGGGCTGTTCATAGAGCGAATGTGTGTGTGTGTGAAAAATGGTCGATGATCCTGAATCCGGAATTCGATCCAGAAAGCCGAGTCAAATCGAGCGAAAGATAGAGAAGAGAGAGAGAAGAGCAGAAAACGAAGAAGAAGAAGAAAAAGAAGAAAATCCAATCTGTTTTTGATTGGTATCGCTGCGAAGAAAATTTATGGACAAAAAGGGCACCAACCAAGAGAGAGAGAGAGAGAGAATTGATTATTATTCTACTACTTGTTCCGCTAGACCTCATCCCTCATCCTCTTTACACCGAGCAAGAGAGAGAGAGAGAGAGCAGGCCCGTACATATACAACGTACCGGCTGTTGTTGGTGGTGGTGTGATGTGGTCGAAAAATTAATTTGAATAATTTAAAATTTGTTCCGGAACAAGAATAGCCGCATTCATATTATTAATGCAGTACGGTCCCGTTTTTTAATGTTAACGTTGATACGTTCTATCTGTTTTTTTTCTGGTTTTGTTTTGTTGTTTTTATATTTTCTGGTATCCAGCTTCTGGATCCTGGATTCTGGATTCCACTTTCTTATGGAATACATAAGTATGTCTGGGCGGGTGTGTGTGCAAGTGTGTGTGCTCAAATGTGCGGTCAATTTAAAATTGACTGCAAGGCATCCGGCTCTCGGCATTCATCAAGCATCATGCTGAATGCAGCCGAGACCGAGACCATATTTTGGTTTTTTCTTGGAATTCTAAAGTGTGTTCCAAGTGGATGGATTCTGGTGGGTTCCAGGATCCATGTTTTTTTGTGTCCGTAATAAAATTATAGGTAAAATGTAGCGTGAAAAATAAAATTTTTTTTTCTTCTTATTTTATTCCGTTTGTTTCGTTCCGTTTCGTTCCGTTTTGTTTGTTGGAATTTTTCTTCCGTTTCTTCTTCTTCTTCCACTTCTTGTTCTTGGTTTTTGGAAAACACTACACTACACTACACACACTGAATATAATCAAAGAAAACCAAAAACTTCCCAGACGCCACGTCCCAGACGACAATATTCTCGAAGGAACATCAAACCACCACTACCGTCGACAATGGCCAGAAACGATGAAGCACAATCTAATAATAATACTAAATTGAATCCAATTATTGTTTATTATTATTATTATTATTATTATTTTTGGAATTCGTTTACAAGGAGAAAGAGCAGGCGGGGATCCGGAACTGTACAACAGAGTGTTTCAAAAAATAAGAGCAAGAGAGCGAAAGTGAGCGAGAAAATTCCATGGAATCGAATCTGGAATACAGGTGTGTTCCCCTCCCCCCAAACAAAAATCGGAATCCCGCAATGAGATTGGAACTTGTTCGGATCGATCCGATCGGTTTCGAAGGAATCCGCCGCCCGGAATCCTGCATCCGGATTTTGATCGCGCCCGCCCGCCCGGCCGACCGACGGGATCTTCCCTTGTGTTCATCATCATCTCTTATGGATGTTTTTGTTGTCGTGTCGTCGTTGTCGTTGTTGTACATCTTCCTTCCCTAATAGAATTGTGTCCTGGATGACTTGCCATGGTTCCGATGGATACGATGGCTCCCTTGTGTGGGTGTGGGTGTGGCGCCTGTGCTTGGACGGTCGATTCTTCTTCTTCTTCTTCTTCATGATTTTCGTTTTTTGGTTTTTTGTTTTTGATTTATTCTCGCTGCCATCGTCTTGTTTTGTTTTGTTTTCGTTTTGTTCTATTCTGTTCGTTGTTGGCCATGTTCTTTGCCAAAACTCTGGGCGCACAAGTTGTCGGTTGTTGGTTGAGGGTTGTTGGCGTTGACGTTATTAATCAAATGACCACTGAACTGAAAGCCCGCCAAACGATGTGTGGGCATTTTGACTAGGCTTGGCTTGGCTAGCCTTGTTCCGGCCACCAATTTCAGTAGCGAGTGAGCGAAGAGAGATTTTCTTAGATATCCACTTCAAGCGCTGGATGATTGAAATGGTAATGATGATGGTGGGTGATGTCTTTATGATGTTCAGCGGATACGATCCACAAAAACGATTCAAAAACCGAAAATCGAAAATGAAATGAATTTTGGTTTCCTCGCATTTCAGGTTAGGAAATTCGAAGAAATTCGTCAACCTGAAACATCAACTCAATGCCTCGCCCCTCGCCACACCCCTTATACACCTCTTATCAAGTGTGTAGGTGTACGCGCATAAGCAGAGCAAATCAAAATTTTCCGCTCTGTTTCCGGTGGCCCATTTCCACCCGGATTGAAAACAATTTCAACGATAATTTGTCATCGTTTAAGGCTAGTGTGCTAGTGTGTGTGGTCACTGAATTCTATTGTTTTTCGTTTGTTAAATTCTATCATTTTAAACCAAAAAACAAAAGCTTTCTGTTTTTGTTTCCGAACCTCCGGAAACTCGCTGTCCGCGAATCCGGGAGCCATTATTCTCGATGTGTTGTCCAAACTTGGGCCCGAAAAAAAAATGGCCGCTGATAGTTCTTCGCCTGTACGTGTATGTATGTATGTCGTTTATGTATGACCCATGTCAAGAAAATATCATTTTAGCTCCCTCTCTTTTTGGGGGCGGGGCGGATGAAAAGACCAAATAAATATATTTCTATTTGTCACCCAGCTCGATCTCTGTCTCTTATTCTCTTGGCACACACACCCACACACCCACAGACAGACAGACAGTGCTTTAGGATACGAAATTTTGACATGTCCATTAAATTTAGATTCTCTCTTCTCCTCAAACACCACACTGGTCTTACTACTAATGATACTGAACTAACGGGCCAGACATACTAAATGATTTTCTCTTGGCAACCAATGAACAAACACACACACAGACGCACACGCCCACACTGGGAAATCCTAAAAATGTTACAAATCCTAATTTGTAGCAAATTTCGATCTTATTATTATTATTACTATTAGTATTCCTCTGTCGCTTCACTTCTTGTTCAATGGCGCCCGAAAATCCTGGCGTCGGGCGACCACTTGTCTCTCTTGGTGTTTCAGGCCATGAGTGAAACACTTGAATCTATTTGGTTTTGATTCTGTGGGTTTCCCAAAGCGAAAACAATCGAAGCTTACTTGAGCCAACTTGAGTATATCTTGAGCCGAGATTCCCGGGATTCTCGGCTCTCGGAAATTAATTGATGTGTGCGGGTGTGTGTGTGTGCGGGTACGCTGAATGGCCCGAACAAACAACAACAAAACGAGCAATCAAGGTGCCGGCTCTCTTATGTCCCGTTATCCCGGTCTTGGTGGTCATTATCATCACCATTAAAACGATTAAAATGATCATTATATTTGTCGCTAGTTTTTGTCGCATCGTTTCGTTTCGTTTCGTTCGGTTCGTTCCGTTCTCAATCGTTTTGGAATCATTTTATTTGCTTGTTGGCGCCCTTGTTATTTTTTTTTTGTTGGTTGGTCTTCTTCTTCTCGGTCGGCAAACCATAAAACTTGAGCAGAACACACTAGCACACACACTAGCACACAGATTAGTTTTCGGTTATGGCCATTGGTTTGTCGGTGTTAATGTCGTCGTTGTCGTAGTTGTCGCTGTTTTTTTTCTCGTTTTGTCTTTTTGTTTGTTTGTTTCAAGTTCCATCATCATCATCAACAACTTATTCTCTCATTGAGTATCTATCCAGTATCGTTCTAAAATTGGCGCCTTACCCAAAAGATTTGACCAGAATATAAATCTACCATTAGAGGATTCCGGGCGACGGCCAACGGTATCATGTTGTTGGTGTTCAAAGTTGTTGTTGTTGCTGTTTTTTTTATTACTTTTTTTCCATTCGGGAAATTTATCACCACCACCACCACCACCACCCCGATTCAAGCACCCGATCATTCCCTGGGATCCCGGATCTGTCGGGATTCCGGGATTCTCTTGGGCCTTTGTCCACCGGACAACTTGCATCATTGTCCCACACATGTACTTGGGCGGCGGCGGAGGCTGCTTGCTGCTGCTCTTTACACCCGAAAGTTATTGATGAGCTTTTCTTTCCAACAACGAGAACGAGAACGGGAAACCTAAAACAAACATAATCGGGAAAAATAAGATACAACCGGGAGAAAAGGTTACCCGGGACCATCATTGGATTGTATGTTAATGAAAATAACCAACATAACAACAACGAGAACAAGAACAACAACAACGAAAACAACAATAGGAAATCATTTCCCGATTGGTTCTCGGTTGCCGATCATGATGATGATGATGATGATGTTCATAATAATTATCGAGATGCCAATGTCCATTCCCGTTGTTTGGTTGGTTGGTTGTTTGCTTATGAAACCAGATTAATATAATGAGTTCATTATCTTGGCGATTTGGGTTTCTGGTGCTGCATGTTCCAGGCAAACTGGATGGATTTCAGAATGGATCGTTGGAAATAGCGCCCAAGAAGCCAATCTTGAAAGTTCCAACCAGAACCAGAACCAAAAAGAAAAAAACCAAATCCAAAAAGAAAACTTGCACTGAATAAATTAGGTACATTTTGGGTACATCGTTACCCCCCGAAGACACTCGGGAAGACCTCTTCGAAGGAAGGTGGCTGTCCATATAGGACGTATAGCTAATAATTCGAATTTCGAATCGAGCGGTCTGGGAGGCTTGGGAAGTGGGACTCGGGCGTGGCTCCATTCATGAGGCCCATTCGGATAGAATGTATCAATTTTTTTGTAACTGCTTTGGCGATTTCAACAGTAACTGTGTGCGAATAGTAAAAGAGCTGATTCTTCTTCTTCTTCTTCTCATGTTTGGTCCTATTTGTCTTCCATTTCCGGATTGCACACGCACACACTCGCACACAAACATCAACAACAACATTATGTTATGTTATGTTAAGGGAAACGAGATGATCCCCCTGAAACAAATATCAACATGTCAACATCTTTTTTGTTTCTCGTTCTGTGCTTGCTTGCTTGCTGAACATGCTTTGAACAAATCAAGCTAGAAGAAATCAAATTGGGAAACACAGTAGAAATCGAACAAGAACCGAACGGAACGGGAATTGGGAATATAACGGGACATAACGGAACCAAAACCCACAACTACAGAGATAGATCGATGGATCGATATAACAACCACCACCACCACCACCGAGCGACCAACCGACCATCATCCAACATCATTATCATCAATATTGTCATCATCATCATTCTTCATCCTAATTTTTTGGGCTTCCTCTCTTCTGGCCAAACCAAAATATTTATTATTATTATTATTGTTGTCGTTGTTATTTGTTATTGCTCCCTCTCTCCCTTGTTCCCTTGCTCTCTCCCTCTCTCGTTTGATGTTTCTGGCGTATGTTTTTCTTAGTTCTCCGGGTTCTCTGGATTCTCTGGATTCTGGTTGTTTTTGTTTTCGCCGATTCTCGCTTCCCATCAATCAACCAATATAAACACACGCACACACACACACAGGCAGAGAGAGGGCGAAGAAACGAGATCCATATCAAAAGCATTTATAGGACCATTGAGAAGATGATAAGTTAAGAGAATCCTATTTCGAAACGAAGAGACGACTTGGAAGAAGAATATGCTCTTCTTGTTACACAATACTTTTTTCGCTGGTGAAATCTTTGGTCCTCTCAATATTTTTCTGTTGTTGTTGCTTTCGTTTTGTTTTGTTTTGCATATAAATCAATCGCGAATTCCTTCTTGTTTGAAAGCGAATTTCAGCGATCTTTCTGGTACGCGTCTACGGTCTGGCCAAAGTGTATTTTGCGTGTGTTCAAGACTTCGGTTGTATCGGTTGATTTATCGACCGAAAACTATAATAATAATAATAAGAAGAAGAATAATAATAATACGAAGAAGAATAATAAGAAATTATTGAATCTTCTTCTTCGTCTTCAACGAGAGAGTCGTGAAAGAGAGAGAAAGGGATACGCCAAAGTCGATTCTGGTCGCGGGGCTCATTTTTCATCATCTCGATTCTCTGTGTGTGTGTGTTTAGTCTTCTTAGAATCCGGATTCACACAGCAGACAAAACCGAACCCGAAATATCATGGAAATATGTGTGTGTGTGTGTGTTGTCTGGTGTTTTCTTTTTGTTTGTTTCTTTGTTTGTTTGTTTGTTTGTTTGGGGTGTGAAAAAGAATAGACGAAAATTTTTCCAAAGCAAAACGAAGGAGGATCCATTGGAAGATGAGAGGAAAACCTCTTTTCACCCCAAAATGATTAATAAATACCGCTTCGAGACGCCCGGTACTTATAGTAGTAGTAGACATTCATATAAACATCCAGCATTCGCAACACTCTCACACCCACCCACGCCCACATCATCCCACCTTGCCGAAAAAGAAACAAAAGAAACAAACGAACGAACACCCGATGGTGGAATAATGGAAAATAATTTATGAATGTGTGTAGCACACACCCACACACCCGCACACACACAGCTGGACAACCAAATGGAATTTCAACCAGCACGACGATGATGATGATGTGAATTCTGGGTTTTCGGGCTCGCACCCGCCCGATCTCCTTGATTTTGTTGAATCTTCAGGAGAAATATTATTATTAGTAGGAGAAAACAAAAACAGGAAACAGACTGAAGTAAAGACACGCCCATCCATTTTATAAGCTCCCACCAGTCCGCGCCCACATTGACGCGCATACTTAAAGGCCACATTAACTGGAACCGAATTTTCGATTTGGGCTTTTTTGGGCTTGAGCTCTCGAGCTTGAGCTTGAGCCCGCAAAAAAAAATATGAATAATTTTCTCGAGAATTTTTTTTTTCGCGTCGAGATCTTTCTCATTAATCTTGGAATGAATGTGTCACTTTTCTTCTTAATTTTGTCTTTCTCTCTCTTTTGTGCCAAGAAGCTTTAAGAATGGCTGGAATTTATTTTCTCTCCATCTTAAACCCCTTTCGTGCCCATCATTCTTTTTTAATTCATTTTTTCTTTTTTTTGCTGGAGAATCCACAGCAATAATTTATATAATTCACCATTCAAATACCTTTTGTTTCTGAGAAACAAAAGAAAAACTCCGGCCCTATGTGTGGTGACGTGCGGTGTGTGTTCGTTTTTGGGATTTTCCCGTCTTGGCGCCCGGCGCCGGAAAATCCTTCGCGGATTCTCCGGATTCTGTTTGCCGAAAGGTCTGCCGGCAACTTTAAAGTTTGTTGATATTTGCTGTGGATTTCTTTTTTTTCCCACATTACCATTGTCTTGGTCTCGCTCTCGTCTCGTCTCGTAATGGCGGCTTGTATTGCTGCCACACATCCACGGAGTTGTAAACAAATTCTGGGCTAGAGAGAATCCTGTGTTTGGGTGTGTGTGTGTGTGTGTGTGTGCGTGGGAAATTTGATTCCTAGCCAACCAACCAATCAATCAATCAATCAATCAATCAATCAATCGATCGATAATTGAATTGATCAGATGCGGATTCTTTTTTTTCCATTTTCCATTTTTATTTTTTCAAAGACGATGATTGCCAGCTTGCTTACTTTTAGATCAAGCAAATGTTGCTTTCCAAAAAAAAAATCCGCAACAAATATAACTGTTTTTGAAACGGGATTTTCTCAAGCCTTGCCTCAAGCTTATATCATCATTATTATTATTATATAACTCCCGATTTGACCTATATTTTATATATATTATTTATACAAAGTGAAATTATCGGGAAAAAGCAAAAAACCCCAAATCGCCGTTTCAACGGAAAAAAAACGGAGCTTAACGGGCGCCAAAAATCCAGATATGTTCCAGATTTAATTCCTATTATCCTTTTAGACATTATTAGGTGATTCTGGTGGTGGATGGTGAATAATCCTTTTTGCAAAAATTCTGCAGCTTTTCTGCCACAAGCTGCTGGCTTCGGTTGCTTTCTGTTTCTGTTTCTGTTTTTTTTTTCGATTGAAAAGAACCCACAAAAATGCTAAAACTTTTATCCGAAACTCACACACGCACCCGCCCACAATCACACGCCCTCCCTCCCTACTTCCCGGTAACGGTCTTTTTGAATGGCGTTCAGTTCCGGAATCTGTTCTGATTTGTCTCTCTCTCCTTCTCTTTTTTTTGAGATTTTTTCCCAAGAGCAGCAACTTTTCCAAGCTTCTTTTTCTGCTAGGATTCAATTTTATTTTTTGGTTTCAGTTTTTTTGGTTTTGTTTTGTTTTATTTTTCGTCCAAAAAAATTTTCCGTTGCCAGTGCCACAGTGATTCCCGTTGGCTCCCGCGTTGTTCTGGATTGTTCTGGGTATCCGACCAATTTTTAATTGGTAACAAAGGCAGCAGCAGCAGCCGACGACGACGACGACGCCCAGGAGCCTAGAAATATGTTGCTTTCTAATTGGTTTCGGAACATTATTATTGTTATTATTATCTTTAGTTTCGTTTCTGTTTGATTTTATTTTTTTATTTTTTTATTTTTTCGGTAAAAAAAGCTTTTGAAACCAAGAACAGGCGGAAACAGCAGCAGCAACAGCAGCAGAGAATACAGTTACGTAATACACACAGTTGTTTCAATTTTTTTCTTTTTTTTTTGTTTGGTGGTTCTCATTTTCCGTTTCGGCCACCGAATTGGTGTTTTGGCTCAATTTGGTTTCCGAAAAGTTTTTTTTATTTGTGGGCGCCAAACCAAACCAAACCAACCAACGCCCGATATCTTGATCGTTATCATTATTATTATTATTGTTCTCGGTGCTAGTAAATAATAATAATTCGTTTAAACTTTTTCCGGGAATGAATTTTTGGTAACCCGAACACGTCATATATGTGTGGGCCGTACGGATAACCCCCGTAAGAAAACATGAGAGATCCGGCCCACATCAATCTCAAATTCTCGGTTCAATTTTTTTCCTCGGTTCAATTTTTCAATTTTCTCCATTAGAATCCTCTGGAGTGCTGGGCGTACTGGGCGTTGGTGCATGGTGTGTCGGTGTGCGTGTACTCGAAGCCTTGAGTGCACCCGAAAAAAATGAGATTTGCGGTTTAGGATATGCTCATCACATTACACATTTTGTCTTTGGCATTTGGATATTTGGCATTTGGCGGCATATTATCTGTTTTCTTTGAACTGTGGTAAATGTCGAAATGGGCGTGGTGGAAACGCCCCATGTGAAACTCCAAAATGATCTAGGATTCCCTGGTTGTCTCCGGACAGGACAAGACAAGACAAGAAACCAAATACCAGAAAAAAATGAGAATAATAATTTTATAAAAAAAGTGCCAAATAGTCAAAGTTTCTTTTTTTTCTCGAATTTGGAAAATAGAATATCATAAACACACACCAACCACCAGCGGACACTTATGGAATATGGATATATTCTTCCGGTGGCTCCCCGTACGGCTCGATGGCGCCCAGAATCCTACACACACTTTTTGAAATTGCAAAAAAAACATTTAATCCATTTGAATCCATGAATTTGATCCCTGAAAAAAAACATCATCCTCATCATCACCGCCATCATCCGTATCACATTGGGAGAGAAACTTTTTTTTCGCACCAAACTCTGTTCGCTTAAGTCATATGATCCTTGAAGGGGGCAAAAGGCTCCGGTTCCAGTTTGAATCCTGATGTTGATGAGGATGCGGATGCGGATGATGATAATGTCAGATGATGTAATGAATCAAGCAGGGATGGCTTTCATCCCTGAAAATAATAAATAAGAAACCTTGTAAGAGCAACTTTGTTGCCTGAAAGGGGTTAAATTTTGCTACATTTCTGCATGTGTGTGTGTGTGTGTTCGGTTGCTCCCACTTTTCGAAGCTTTATTGCCTCTCTCTCCCGCTCTGTGTGTGTGCTCTAGTTCCAGAAGAGTAACCCAAAACTTTTGGACCACTCTCTGGCCTACTACTATAATTCTACCGTGTCTGTCAATGATTAATTTGATCTAATGAATTCTAAGGGAATTCATTTTATTCATTCTTCTTTACAAATGATGATGATAATAAACATAACACGGACGCCCCCCACCACACACGTCCACGTCCACCGACTAAAACAATGCCCATTATATAACAAAGATGACGACATGGCCATATAAAATAACATTACATAACATTACATAATATTACATAACCTGACCTGACAGCAACAACAATAGAAACCACTACACACACCCGCACACGTAATCAGTTGGGGGCATCGGGTTACTCGCAAGCTTTGCAAATTTATATTAATGCAAGTTGATGATGATGATGATGATGATAGAAGGAAACCCCCTTTGAATCCCAGGATTCCTGGATCCCTGAATCCCTGAATCCCAACCAAAAATCACAATAGTTTCAAACCACAACAACCTTTATACTAATAATAACAATAATAATAATGATGATCATGATCATGATGATCATCGTGATGGTGAATCCCTAAGTGAAAATCGTGTAGGTGGTGTTCGTTTTGGTGCACACACACGCCGAGGTTTGGTGGATCATTTATTCGGTGGATCCGTGTATGGTTTTCCATTATAAGCGTTGGGTGGTATGGCGCCCGCTTGGTTGATTAACTATATTATTATTATTATTATTATCATTGTTGTTGTTGTTGTTGTGGTGAATTTCCGGTAAACTTTTTGGTTATTCTTCTTGGCTCCAAACACCATACCGTTCTCAATCTATCTCTCACTATTTGTTGTTGTTTGCCACCAAACACACACATCACCATAAAACCTAATCTATTATTCAAGTTTTTCGGCTGGGAATCCATCTAGGGGATTCTCTCTCTCTCTTTTTGGATTCTGGATTCTCTCGCTCTCTCTCCTGGGCTGCATTTGTTGAATTAACTTTTGGTACAAACTGGTGCTGATGCTGGTGGTGGTCGGTTTCATAAAGGTTGCGATGCTTATTTTCGGTGCATTGGGCCTTCTTTTTCTTTTTCTTTTTCTTCTTTTCGATCCACGATCCACGATCCATGATCGGAGGGATTCTTGCGGTGGTCAAACACACACACATTGAATTACATTGTTTATAAATAATTGATTATCAAAATCAGAAAAAAAAATAAAGCCAAGAACCAGAGATCAATGGCCAGAATGAAGATGAGATTCTTCATTATTTACTTGGGGTTTGAGCTTGGTTTTGGTCCCAGAAAAAGTTTTTGACCTTTTAGGCTTTATTCTTCTTATTCTTCTTCTCCTTCTAGTATCCACACTCGGCGTACTCAGCCCTGTTATTTATTATCTAATTCTAGCCTTTGAAAATGAATGCTTTGGATTCTCTGGGATTCTTTTGATATGGCCAATATATATATAAATAAAGATATAAATCCAAAAATCCAAAGGATCCAGGGAGAGGTGAGGGCGGTGGTGGACATCAAGGGAACGCGACCAGCCCGCCAAAAAAACAACAACAACAACAATGACGGGAATATATATTGAATTTTGATTGCATCACGTTTTTTCGCTTAGTTCGCCCTCTGTTTTTCAACCTTGTTTTCTGGTGTTTGTGGTTGTTGTTGTGGTTGTTGTGGTTGTGGTTGTTGTTGATGATGGCCCAGATTGATTGCGGGTAAAGGCAATGTGTGTGTATGTTTGCCAATATTCGCGCGCCCACGCCCACCAATATGGATTCATAAGGGCAGTAATGGCAGAATAATGAAAATGATAGTCAATGGGGGCGGTCGTAATTTTATTTAAAACTTAGAAACAGCGCGCAGCGCAACGCGATACATGTCCAATAGTCCCCTCCCTTGGCCAGCCAATGTCTAGCGATGGCTGTGCGATGGATGTGATGAGACACCTAATTTAGTGGAAAAACAACAATCGTGCTTAGACACACACACAGGCACACACGAAGGCCATTACGCTGGGCCTAGTCACCGCCCATTTGCTTTGGCCATATTTCGCGTATTTATATGCTTAAAGTGAATCGCAGCGTATAAACGAGAGATCACGTAATAAGTACAAACAACAACAACAAGAAAAAGAAAAGTTATGGAAATAAAAATGATCCAAAAATAGAACCAAATATAACAGTGCCAGCTCGAACAAAGATCATCCAACCACAAGAAACCCATTATGGAACGGAAACGATAGTGAATGACAATGACATTTTCGTAGAAACAAAACATCCACCACCATCATGATCCAAATTTAAATCGAATCGGAAAGAGAGAAAGGGATTCTCAATTCCAAGATCCTCGCTGTGTTCAATTTATCGATTGGATTGTACTGGAAATCTTAATCACACACACAATATCCTTAGTCCATCTCTGGCTCCGAAATCGATGCGACCTAAAGTGGCCCTAAAATGGCTACCAGAGAGAGATAGAGTGAGAATGGGGGGGTCCAGGCGTCGATCTTGGAGTCTTGGGGTCCACAATTCAGTTAACCCATTTTGGCTGAGGAAACATGATACCCTTTTATTGATAGATACTCCACTTCAAATCGGGAATATACACCACCAGCACCGGCATCACCATCAGGCTAGAGAGTAGAGTATTGTTTCATGACACTTATAGAATAAGTATTAGTATTAGATCTTAATCACTGTCAAGACTAGGGGTGTTTTAGTCGGGAATAGCCGAGATAAAACAAAGCAAAACCAAAGCGAAACCAAACCAAACCAAAAAAATAACGGACAAGAATAATAAAGAACGGACACAGCAACACACCAACACCCACTTGGTCTATTCATTCGGGTTGTTTGGACACATTTGTCAATTGGCAATTTTCGTTTTTGGTTTTCTTCTTCATCTTCATCTTCATCTTCATCTTCATCTTCGGTCCTTTTCTGTCTGTCTTGTTTATTATTATTATTCGCTGTTGGATGGCTTTCATCCTCTCAATGCGCATACAATTGACAGTGTGTGTGGTAAGTGTGTCCCTCCATCTCTTCCTGTCTCGTGGCGTGTATAGGTTCATTTTCACGCCAACCCGAATGGTGTTAATGGGGTGGGAGGCGTATCTAAGTGTGGTGGTGCCGTGGTGCTGGTGGCGCCCAAAATGTTATTGGTTTGGGCAATTTTCCGGATTGTTATTCTCGGATTCCAACAACAAAAAATAAGAATCCTCAAAGATGGTCGTGATACGCCGTGATTTTTGGATCCACGATCATTCTGGGACAGCAACACCTAAATAATTGTCCTTTTATTCTCGCTCGGACTTTGGTTACCTTTAAAAGCATAAACATAATAGACGACAATCTCCCTGAAAGCTCCCTCAAACGCCTATATACGATTGTATTTGTCTTTGGTTAGAACCGAAACCTCAAAGTTCACCATGGCAGCACTTACGCCCGACACACACATCATACGTGTGACGTTTAATCACAACCTTTAATTAAAGTGTATGTGTGTGTGATGATTAAAAAATTAAAAATTCATATTTCAGGGCGGAGCCGGCAGCATAGATGATTCTCCCTGTAGTTGTATTTGGGCGTCACCAGGATTGATGATGGAAATCCTGGCTCGCTTCACAGCTCCATCCTCTGGTGCCATGATAGACTTATTAATATTTCGATTTAGGAAAAAACTTCAATCCCAAGATTTACGCGCATTGACTTTTGAGCTTTTGAGCTTTAGTAATGAAAAACTAAGCTACTAAAAGAGAGCGAGAGTGGGACGTATCAGGACTGTCTGTCTGGCTGGCTGTACGCGACAGCGATAATTAACTCGATACATTATCCCTGTTCGTGTGCGCTATAATAATGGTGATGATGATCACCAATGAGAGCAAAGAGATTAGAGAAGAGATTTAAGGGGCCGGATCGCCAGGCGGATCAACAGAGGCCATTTTTATACTTGGCAAAGTTGTTGCTGGCTGTTGTTCGGTTTGGTTTGGACCGCGATTTTCATTTTTTTCATTTTTTTTGTTTCGTTCGAAGCTTTTTAATGTGCTTCACAACTCTAGCTAGTAGCTAGCTAGTATTAGCAACAAAATGAAAATCTTTTTGCCGCTAATTTATTTCCATCGAGCGAGCGAGCGAGCGACAGAAGATATTTTGAAATAAAAACTTTAAAAAACAAAAACTTTAAAATCGATTTTCTCTTCTCTTCTCTCCGAAATCCAACAAGCCAAGAAGAAGCCAAGAAGAATAAGTGAAAAATCTGCTTTCGCTGTTTGCTCTTCTTCTTCTCCATCTTCTTGGATTTCCGCTGAACGAAAAAAAAACTTGATTCCGATCCAACCAAACAAACCAAAAGTGGACCGGGAACCAAAATCCCGATTATGGATTGGATGATGCTTCTGAATGGTGATAATGGTTTTAGAATTGTTACAATTCTTATTCTTTTCTTTTCTTATTGCACACACACGCCTATATACAATGGGTTTGAGGGTGTGTGTGATTGTAACTGAAAACCTCTCTCTCTTTGCCCACACACCCACCCACACGCCCACCAACAATCAATAATCAATGTGGGATATAAAGTGTCGCTGGTTTGGAACAGATTTTTCTTTTGTTGCTGGTGGTGGTGGCGGCTGTGGCGGTGGCCACAAAACCATACCAGATCAAGTTTCATCAAAGTTTGAGTCTTGAGAATCGTGTGGTTTCCGTGTCCATTTTGGAATGGTACGCGAGAGGTGGAAAGATTCGAGGCGGTCAATCTCAAGCACCACTCTTTCTGGTTGGTTTTGGCTTGATTTTGGCTTTAACAACCAGATATTAGGTCCCGAGAATACAGGAGGAATCCGTCCGATACTAGAATCCATCCCGCCATCCAACCAGTCAGCCAAAGTTAATGATGTGTACCACAGGATCCGAATCCAGTTGTTGAGATGCAAGGGAAGAGAGGGATGCTGGGAAGGGAATACTGGTTTGGGGATGCTGATGGGGACCAAACCAAGATGATGAAGGTTGAATAAATAATAGTCCAGATCGTTGATCGTATCCGCAAATCAACAAAAAAAAATATAAGCCCAAAATGCAACAGTGTTTGGTGAAACGTAAAAATGTAAATCAGGAATCCTAGTTTGTGTGTGGGTGGGTGTGCGCGTGGGTGTGGGTGTACTCGGGTATTCGGGAAGGGAAGAAGACCGATCATCACCATCACCATCATCATCATTGGGAATCATCATCATCATCGTTGGGGAATCATTCGATTTTTCTTCTCCTGCTTCTAGTGGGAGGATTTGCACCAAACGAAGGGAGAGAGAGAGAGAGAGAGAGAGAAAGATCCAGAAATCGAATTGATTGACATTTTTCCGGCCATTTTCTCTAGCTCTCTCTCTCTCGCTCTCTCGTTTGGTTTGCTTTCAAGCGCAATGATGTAATAGTGTATTGGGTGTGTGTGGGGGTGTGTCGGTGTGTTCTGATTTTGTCATTCGTTTATTTCTGGTTCTAGTTCTGTCTCTCTGTCTCCGTCTCTCTCTGTCTGTCTCTTATTTATTCATTCATTTATTCACTGAAGAATCCAAATCGAATTTCATCCACCAAAAAGATAAACGCAAGACGCCCTGGCCCCTTTATAAGCATAAGAAGAGATGAATTTGCATTATGGAAAGTGAATCTCCATGCTGTTTGGATGTTGTTGTTGATGATGCTTGTTCTACTTGGTACCGGATTGGTAGAATCCGGGAATTCGGGATTTGTCTCTGGCTCTGGTTGGTTCTGTGTTTTTCTGTGTTTTTCTTTTTTTTCCAATTTAGCCAGCCAGAAGTTAATCTTGGTTCACCAAATCTGTATGATGATGATGTTGTTGTTGTTGTTGTTGAAATAGAAAACGGATGGTATAGATAACAAGCCCAAGACCGAGTGAGAGAGAGAGAGTGAGAGAGAAGATCAGACACCAACGAAATTATCATGGAAATAATGGAATCCGATCCATCACACACACACGCAGGATATATCTGGCTTGATTCGGAGATTCTAACTCCCTTCCCTTCGTTCATCCGAGAAAAAGGGAGCAAAGAAAGAAAGAAAGAAAAAAAACATCCGAATGTTAATGGTGTTTGATGAGATGGAAATTCTGGATCCAGTTTTTTCTAACAGGGATTTGTGTGTGTGTGTGTGTGTGTGTGTGTGTGTGTGTGTGTGTGTGTGTGTGTGTGTGTGTGTGTGTGTGTGTGTGTGTGTGTGTGAGTGTGTGTGTGTGTGAGTGTGTGTGTGTGAGTGTGTGTATTGGGATGTGGGCGTATACTTGATATTTGTCGGGTATTGGGCGACCGAGAGTTTGTCGTTGTTGTTGTTGTCGTTGTACATGCTTATACGCTTTTGCTGTGTGTGTCAGAAGGAAACGAGAATCCACCAGAAGAAGAAGAAGAATACGACGAAGAATCTAACATGAAATGGCAAACCTCAACCAGATAGATAGAAAGATAGTGAGATAGATAGCGAGTGATATAGATGGGCGCCATCATTATCTCAAACATTCTGTTGTGTGTGTGTGTTAATTGAAGATTGTTTTCAATCCCGAAACATGATTGATGATCACACACAGCGTACGGCTAGATGTGGGTTAATTTTTGTTTTTGGCTATTTTTTTGATTTTTGTGCCTTCTTACAAAAGGAGAGGGGAGGAGTGGTACACGCCCACTTCTACACCAGTGCTAGCGTTGGGTGTGTGAAGTGTTGACAACTACAACAACAACAACAAAATAATGATAATCAAATATAGCTACGCCCCAAAATGTTTGACCAATTTTGTTTTTAGTCATGTTTTCTTCTTCTTGATTGGTTGGTTGGTTGGTTGGTCGTGATGGCCAGCCCCCTTTTTTGGGCGCAAAGCGAAGCGAACAAAACCAATGTGTGCAATGTGCACTATGACTGTGTGTGTGTGTGTGTGCACTATACGCTGAATTGCTGATTGCTTTATGGCCGATCAAAAGGATCCATCCCCCTACTCATACTCCTCCTCCTCCTCTTGTTCCTCTTCTATGGCGCCCTCTCGCTCGCTTTTTTGTCGTTTTTTTCAATTTTTTCTTTTCGCTTCTTACAATTTTATATTATTTAACTTTTCAAATCATTTGAAGTGACATTTGGTCTCGTTAAATTCTTCTTGTTGTTGTGTGACAATTTTTCATCAGCAGCGAGCATACAAGCACAAGCACAAGCTTAACAAGCACACACGACAGCGCTCACATTGAAC
The DNA here is from genome assembly GCA_025882695.1 of Amerodectes protonotaria. NCBI lineage: Eukaryota > Metazoa > Arthropoda > Arachnida > Sarcoptiformes > Proctophyllodidae > Amerodectes > Amerodectes protonotaria. The sequence continues at coordinate 18,898 of JAOZJS010000839.1, forward strand.
GCGAGGGCAAACCGCTGCTCTGTTTTGTTGAGGGA
>JAOZJS010000840.1:0-18906 GCA_025882695.1 Amerodectes protonotaria
CCATCCTAACCATAACCAAACCCTATGGCGCGCTTACCAGTGATCGCGATAGTGCTCACTCGCGTCTATTGCTCGCGCGCTCGTCTCCTTTCGCGATAGCGCGCAGAATCCAATCGCACGCGTGCTAAAGGGAACGCGGTAGTGCGTGCGCTCAAATGGCGTGCTCCCCTTTCAAACGCCATCTAGCACAGGGGTGAGCAACCTGTACGCGAGCCGCCCATCCAGCATTTCTTAACAGGAGACGAAGCTGTATTCCTCTCTCTGATTGGTCCATTGATGATTTGACCTGATGACGAGACTTACTATAAACAGATGAAAAGCGATCAGCTTTAACCAGTACAAGTCTGAACATGTTTGACGCCTACAAGAACAGTTTTCCCCTCTGATTGGTTCAATGATGATTTGACCCTATAACGAGACACACTGTAAGGAGGAGACGAAGCAGTATTTCTGTTCTCCTGTCAAGAGATGTCGTCGTAGGTCTACATTCTACACTAATTTAAATGTGGCCCGACAAACGATTTTAAAATTTAAATCGACCTATTGATTAAAAAGGTTGCTCACTCCTGATCTAGCCAAAATATTGTTCCGACAGTAAGATCAGAGGACAAACAAAAGGATAGCAGAATCTTGTATCTCTTTCGCTCCATATCCTAGACCGAAAGAAGACCAATCTGAGTTAATTAAAGCACACATAAATTGTATTGCAAAAGCTATGACGTTGGTAATTGGACATGGTTTTAATGATTATAATTAGGAGAAGAACAGAAAGAAGATGAGACAATTGATTGGTCAGAAGAGTAGGCCTATGGCGCACAACATGGCAAATCCATTTGAAGTGCTTCGTTGTGTGTGCCACTAAAACATTTGATTATTGTGGCTATTGTTGATGTTGAGGAAGTTTAATTGATTTTGATTTTCAAGATGATGAACTTGTTGGTTCGAGATGTTATTGTTGTTGGACAGCTGAAACAAAAGGATACATGACCCAGCCGGTTAATCAAGCATCCTCATCTACAGTTGGAATGCTTGTCGATCTTCAACATCATCATCATTTATATGAAATATGTAATCTTGATGAACTGTGGCCCGCTAGTGCTGAGAGGTAAGCTCAATAAGCAAACTAATGAGGAACAACAATAACGCTAAATGATAGAGGCCACAATTCATATCCTTTCATGATATTCTGACCAAACGAAATTGATATAACAAGGCATTTTCATACTGGCTATGTGTGCGCTAGATACACTAGAAATCTATCTCTGGTCCAAGATCTGAAACCTAAATGTTTGGACCGAACCGGTGATCAACAGTTAAAAGAAAATAATAATGGTGATAGTTTCGGGTCAAAAAAATTATCTTTTGTTAGTTTTTTTATTATTGTTCCGAATGGGAATTTTCCTCAATCCAACCACAATCTTTGCATTTCTCTCTCTCTCTCTCTCTCTCTCTCTTTTTCTCTTTCTCTGAGATTATACACATCCGATCAAATCAATCAATCGATCGCGACAACAATCAAAAACTTAAATGTGTCCAATTTGATTGGATACACCGGGGCACCGGGTGCTCACGCACACGTGTTATAAATGGACCATACCGAATCGATTGAACCGAATTCAGTTTATTGGTCTCTAATAATGAATAGCACCTCAGGAATTTTTTAGGCTACATCACCTCACTTAAAAATAAGCAGAATCCGAAAAAATAAGTACTCAGACAGCAGCAATGGAAGAAAACATCTTTGAGGCAACCTTTATTATCCCTTTTTTTTCCGTGGAAAAAATTTGAAAAAAACCGAAAAAAAGAGTGGAACTCGACGAAAGAGAAATGAAAATATCGGTAACTAATAATACTGCACGCTGTTTACAGGTGGTTAGACCAACCGAAATATGCACACACACAAAATTTGGGTCCAAACGGCGTGCTAACACGCGCCCATTGGAACATTGTTATTATATTCCCCACACGGGTCACCAAAAGACAAAGAGAACAAGGATAATAAGAGGATGATGAGCAAAGAAAAGCAAAAAAAGCAAGGAAAAAGCAAAAAATAATAGGAGAGCTCGAGAGATATGTTGGCTTATTTCGGAAAGAAAAATAATATCCGTACACAGAAACAGAAATCCTGGAACAGCGACATAGCGGCAGAGCATCAATTGGAAAGAGAGAGAGAGAGAAAAAGATAAGAGAAGAGGATCCAGTCCAAAAAGAGATTGGTCACACACAAACACAGAAAATATGTGAAACCCTTTTTTTCCTTCAAAGCTCCAATGCAAGGATCAACAACCATATATTCAATTATTATTATTCCCCCCTGAACACATATTCAAAATAAGGTTTGTGTTCTTTTCTCCTTCTTCTTCTTCTTCTACTATTTCCCTGGATTTTCTTCTTCTTCTTCTTTGTTGTATTGTTTCTGTGTTTGTCTCAGCATCGCCATAGCGTTTCGGAACGTTGGGGACGTTTTTTTCATCAAATGGTTCCAGGTATAAATAAGGGATGAATGGCAACAAATTTGATTCAGTAGTAACATTTGGCCCGTATGTGATTGGTGTACATGAAAAGTGTTTGATGTGCGTGAATGTGGATTTCGATCAAACAAATCATTTTGATTCCAGAAACAATAAATAATTCCAGGTTCATCATACTGGTACTTGTGTTTGGTGTTTTGTTTCAAAGTCGAGTGTCCAAAGTTCAGTGTCTGTGATCCGGAAACAATCAGAATCATGGCTCGATTTTTAATTGTTGCAACAACCACGCTTTTGATTGTGGCCACCGTCGGTACGAATGCACAAGGCGGTACAAAAACTAAACCATCATCCGGTGGCGGATCATCAATTTCAAGCGGTGGAAGCCGAGTGGGTGGTTTCAGTTCCCCAGCTAAATCGGTTGGTGGCAGTGGTGGTGGCGGCGGTGGAAGTGGGTTGAGAACCGGAACTGGTGGCGGCGGTTCTAGTTATGGTACTGGCGGAAGTAGCTTTGGCTCCGGCGGTACTAGTATCGGTTCTGGTGGCAGTAGTTTTGGAACCGGTGGTGGCGGCAGCAGTGGTTTTGGTGGCTGGACGCCTTCATCAAGCGGTGGAGGTGGTGGTGGCAGCAGCGGATTCAAAGCTACTGGAAGCGGCGGAAGTCGTGGTGGTGGATCTGTTTCTGGCTCCGGAGCTAGTTATGGCGGATCTGGCTCAGGCGGTTCTGGAAGCAGAGGAACATCAAGCTTTGGCCAATCAAGTTTTGGCTCTGGTCCTTCAAGCTTCGGTTCCAGCTTCGGTTCTGGTGGTTCAGGGAGCTTTGGTGGCACTTCTGGTGGTTCTGGATTCACCTCTGGCACCGGATCCGGAAGCTCTGGAAGTTTTGGCGGCTCATCCGGCCATGGCGGTTCTGGATTCACCTCTGGCACCGGATCCGGAGGCTCTGGAAGTTTTGGCGGCTCATCAGGCCATGGCGGTTCTGGATTTACCTCAGGCACTGGCTCTGGAGGCTCCGGAGGTTTTGGTGGCTCAACAGGTGGTAGCGGTTCAGGCTTTCCTTCGGGAGGTGGTGGTTCTGGATTTTCTTCGGGAGGTTCCGGAAGTTTTAGCGGCTCGACAGGCGGTGGTGGTTCCGGTTTTAGTTCTGGTGGCTTTGGATCATCAGGCGGTGGTGGTTCCGGCTTCAGTTCTGGCGGTTCAGGAAGCTTTGGTGGCTCATCAGGCGGTGGTGGTGGTTCTGGTTTCAGTGATGCTGATAGTCAATTCAAAATGGGCGGATCGGGTGGTCAAAAATTCCCAGCTGCTGTGTTCACCAAACACACTGTAGAACTGAAGGATGTGGAAATTCCTTTTGAAGGTACCTCTCAAACAAAATGGATTAGATTTGACTAAACTAATTTCATATTTTCTTCCGTAAAGATCTGGAACCACAAATAATAGAAGTTGAGGGAGGTGCATTGCCACTTGAAATTCACTTCAAATCTGCCTCATCTCGCATTCGTGTACACCAGACGCACGAAGCTGCTGGTGCTGGTGAAGTTGAACAAACTAGCTCGGAAGAAGAGCCACACAGATTGATTCATGAGGTTCGAAAACCAATCATTCAAGAAGTTCGTGAGATCATCACTCCATACCGAAGAGTCATTCAAGAAATTCAACCGGTCATGGAAGAAATCCACACCATTGTTGCCAAAGGCGAACAGAGAAGAATGTTCGATCGAAATCAATCCAAAGCTCGTGGTGGCGGATCTCTAGGTGGTGGTGGTGGTGGCGGTTCTGCCCCTGGTGCTGGTTTCGGATCTTCCGGAGGTGGCTCTATCGGCGGTTTCGGATCTTCTGGTGGTGGCTCTATCGGTGGTTTTGGATCATCTGGAGTCGGTGGCGGATCATCTTTCGGATCATCTGGTGGTCCCTCAGGTGGAGGCAGCCTTGGAGGTAGTGGCTCCGGCTTCGGTGGATCATCATTTGGATCAACCGGAAGCGGGGGAAGCGGCCTGAGAGGCAGCGGCGGCGGCTCTAGCTTTGGTGGATCATCGTTTGGATCTACTGGTGGAGGTTCCAGCTTTGGCGGATCCTCATTCGGATCATCCGGAGGCGGAGGAAGTCGAGGACAAGCAAGTAGAGGATCGAGCGCATCTAGTTTCGGTGGTCCAAGCAGCTCAGGTGGCTCATCTGGGTTCTCATCATTCTCACAGCAAACTTTCGAAGGTCAACAACAGCAACCCTTTGAACCGGGAACTGAACAAAAGCCATACTAATCTCCTAATATGGATGCTAATGGTAATGGGTTCTAGTGGATTTCCGGATCAAAATAACTAACGGAACAAACGAACATATAAATAATTCGGAGTTTTAGTGGAAGTTTTTCCGGTACCAACATCGAAATCTTATTTATTAACCTCATTTCATTGACATTGACCATCACTAGCTTTTAACAACAGAGACAAAAACCAGATCAACGGTACATGTGGGAAGTATATTCAAAAAAAGCAAAGCCAAGCAAAGCAAAGCAAGCTTCCATAGGACCGTCCCCTTTCCATCTTCAACCTTAGTTTCCTTAGTTGAATCAACTACCATACAAATCCCCACACACTTTCCAACGCCTATAGGTTTTAGGTTTTTCTCTTACTTCTTGCTTATTTCATCCGCCCATCCTCTCATTTCATCCTTTTTCTCTATTTGGTGTAGGAGTTTTTCGCCACATTTGTAATTTTTCACTTTCGCTTTCATCTTAACTCTTTACTTGGGAAAAAGGGGATGTTCCCACGACTATAACAACTACAAACATACTTCTCATCATTTCCATTGGTTCTTTCTTTTCGATTTTTCCTACTTTCGCGCTTTAATTCTTTTTTTTTCATTTTTTTTTGTATTTTTTTTTTGTATAAGTGTTACCTGTAAAACATTTACATGTGACGACATTTTTCTGCTTATATCTCGTTCTCTTTTTCGTTTCGTAATTCTCAAATCATCCTTATTATTATAATTATGTTCTACTTATCCAGAATGGAAATTTCATTGTTATTGCTGATGATAATGAATAAAAGCTTGTTTTTATTACAAATTGATTCTTCGCATACCTAAACGATTTACCACCTATGTGTGATGCATCAACGAAAATTCCTACAATCATAAGATTGTTGTCTGATCTTAATTCAAGTGCGAATACAGCCGACAATTTTAGGTCAGGAACTTTTGCAGTTTGAACATCAGCCACAGAACATGAATCTTTGTAGAAAAAACAACAGTAACCATAAAATACTAGAACAGGGATGGGCAACTTTTTTTATATGGCGGGCCAATTTAAATTTTATAGGGCCGGGCCGCACATAAAGTAGTGTAGATTGTAGACCTACGACGACGTCTCAGAACAGGAGGACAGAAATACACCTTCTTCTCTTATTTATAGTGTGTCTAGTCATCGGCTCAAATCATTACTATGAACCAATCAGAGGGTAAAACGATCCGTATAGGCGTCAAACATGCACAGACTTGTACTGGTTAAAGCTGAACGCTTTTCATTGTGACCAATCAGAGCGAGGAAAACACCTTCTCCTCCTGTTTATAGTGTGTCTCGTCATCAGTTCAAATCAACATTAGACCAATCAGAGAGAGGAATATAGCTTTGTCTCCTGTTTAGAAATGCTTGGGCCGTACAAAATGTTTGATGGGCAGCGGGTTGCTCATCCCTGTGCTAGAAACATAACACTATCATAATCATTTATATTCCATCTATTCAACCATGCATTCATCTATATTCAAATGGCACAAAGCTCACTTAACTCTAAAAAACTAGGCACGTGTTCAACAATGGTGGACACACGTTAGGCGCTTGGAGAATAATATTTGATCGTCAGATCAAGATCGTAGCAACAAAAACACGCTCAAAAACATTAGCTCTAACATTTCGATTTGTTGTATGTCAATCATACACGGCAAAATACAGAGCCGAACGGGCGGCAACGCGTGCAACAGTTTACATAACATCCAGGCGTAACATTTGGTACATACGCATGGAACGCACAACAAGCCAGATGAGAATGGGAACAAGATTCGATGAAAAAATTGAAAACTTGCCCAAAATTATATTTCAAATATAATCCCCATATCATTGGAAATACATTGAGCAAAGTTTGACTATGCTTCCTTGTTCCGGGGGGAAAAAATAAAGAAAAATATACGAAAATAATTCTACATTTTTTTTGGGTTATTATTTATTGAACATATTAAACATCAAAACATCATCACAAGTATAGATTATTGATAGATGAGTTCCAAATGGAATCCTGGATTTCGAACACAATCGGAAACACATTTTGATTATTTGTCTAGTTAGGCTCTCCAGAAACAGCATTTCTGTGCGTGTATTTCCTAATCTGATGATGGTATTTTGAATAGATCACTTTACAATAAACGGATTTTTATCTCTTTTCCCCTCTTGTCTCCTGTTGTTGTTGTTGTCGTCGTTGTTTTGGAAGATTCAATCCGATCTGAAAGGATTGAACACAAAACAAACAAACAAACCAACATACAATCATAATAAAGATGATGATTATGGCCCATCCAGTGCGTGTGTGTGTGTGTGTGGGCCCAAGATGGAACACGAAGATCTGACCGCTGTTCTTAGATTATGTTAACTGATAGCTCAATAGTTATGGTTATTATCAAATAATTTGTATTCCGTTAAAAAGGCAAAAAAAGGTGCGGGACCGTTATACAAGATGAGCAAAAAAAAAAACGATTTGTACTGTTGCCCACAGAGCGCAATCATCAACCAAGGCGCCGGGAAATCTTGTTTAATTTGGCCATGTTTGATGATTGATCAGCATCAAAGTTTTTCAATCTGCTCTGATTGATATGGACCTCCCACACAGATATACTAAGGCTAACAGAGGAGAGTTGAGCTTTGTGAAGGAGGCGGCACAGGAGGAGTTTATGAAATTCAAGAGGAAAGGGGAAGCATTTCAAAAAATCTGAAATACTTATTTATCTACTACCGAAATTAAAATTAAAATCATCATTTTATGGCAGATATTTTGCCTTTTTTGTCCGATTCACACATAAAAATGTCTACATAGCCAAAAATGAGATAGATGCACAAACAAATAATAAAACCGAGATGTTTGTCGACCGAACATGTTGGTTAGGTGATGCGCTAAAAATACCATTCTGTCAATGTCCGGAGGACAAACTGTCGCAAACAAAACTGTCACACACATACACACCAACAAAGATTCCGTGTTCGATCTGAAGACGGAATTAGCCCAAAGGAAAACCATGCTAAATGTTTTAGTTTCGAAATGAACTCATTCAACAAGTATACTCAATCAATACATTTTATGGCCAAAACGGCCCAAAGATATTGCGGCGATGTCAATGAATTGGTGGAGAATTTTCTCACACACGCCAACACAGTTTGTATGTGTTGTGCAATATTGGTTTTTCATTGATTTCAATGACCATTGACACATTATTATCGTCTAGGATGATGATTGATCAATCCTAATATTGGCCAGTTTTGTTGTTGGATCATATTTTATTGAATCAAGCTGCCCACAAGTTTGTTTGCCTAAAAACTTGACCAAAAAAATGGCCAGTTCGCACATAACACATTGAAAGCTGGAAAAAAAGAAAGTGTTGTAAAAAAATCCATATTTTTCTTCTTCTGCTTCTTCTTCTTTTTGAAGAACTATCGAATCGATTGGCCTGACTGATCGGTCGATTTGGTTTGGTTGATTCGAAGAGTGGCAGAAAAAGGTATAAAAAGTTGTGGTTCGGCCAACCAAATTAGCCATACTCATTTACACACCAACCACGACTGCCGTACAAAAACACATCGCATCGATTTGTTCTGTAAATTCCATTTTCACATTACAATAATGGCCCAGCCACAACATCAACAACTATCAGCGACTTTGATCCTGGCCATTCCGGTATTATTTTCTTTGGCAGCCCAAGCTCTGGATCCGACCAAATCTGGTGCATTACGTCAACAACAGCAATCAACACCAAACATATTGACCACTGGTGGTAGCGTAGTCGGTACTCCGAATAGCTCACCAACATTGTTGGACAAGGCCATCAGCACCAATGTTGATGGTAATAATGGAAACTTTCGTCAAGCACTACGTTTCAAAATGAGATTGGTCAACGATGCCATGAAATATGGCGGTGTTGGACCAAGTGCAATATCGGCCATGGCTTACGGTCCTAGCACGGAGTCACCATCAATCGTAATGGCAGACATGGACGAAGCATTAGCATTGACCAGCGCTGAGCTCGGTGCTTCCAACGAGGTGGCAGTGGACAATGATGATGTGATGATGAGATCGGCCATTTTGGGCAACGGTGCTGGTGTTAGACAATCAAACGATCGACCATTGGAACCTGGACATCGAAAATTTCAATCACATGCCGGAGTGAAACACCGCGATTCAACCTTTGATAGCCGAAGATTGAAAGCAGCTGTTCGAACCAAACATACGTTTGAATTTCGGCCGGTGAAAATCGATCAACTACAAGAACAACCAGAGCCAAGAATCATCGAAGTGGAAGCAAGATCTTTACCATTGGAAATACATTTTAAATCAGCCTCATCAAGAATCAAGATGGTTCAAGAACATCAAAAAGGTGAGATTCGCCAAGAAGAACGAACGCAAACCGAAGAAGAACCGCAAAGATTGGTTCATCTGGTGAGAAAACCGATCATACAGGAAGTGAGAGAAATCATCACTCCTTACAGAAGGATCGTGCAAGAAATTCAACCGGTCATGGAAGAAATTCATACGGTCATCTCACATAATGGCCAACAACATCATCATGATGATGAACAACGTTTAGAACCAGGGACCGGACCTGCTACCACAGTCACTAGCAGTGGTCTGGAGATGGAAGAGAACAATAACAACATAAACCGAAATTTGGATAGATTGAGGATCACGCCTAATATCATTCCAAAATCTAAATCTCAAACTCCACAACCACAACAACAGCAACAACCTACGCAACAACAACAAACGGAAATGATTCGAAATCTAGAGAATTTCGTTCGATCACAGCAGCAACAAAAACCAATCGTTCAACAATCAATATCGACCAACATCAACAGGAAACTAAGTCAAACTCCCCTTGTTTATGATGATGATGCATCAGAGTTTGATTTTGGCGGAAGAAACCAATTGGATACAAATACGATTGCACCAGCACGGGTCACGCAACAGATTCAGCGAAGACACGCATCATTGAGAGAATTCCATCATCAAGCAGCCGCTTCGAATCATCAGATTCAATCGATTAGTAAACCTCAACAGCCACAAAATTATTATTACAACTATCAACAGTGGAATCAACCGAACAGTAACCGAAATTGGAATTATCAGCAACAACAACAACATCAACAATGGCAAAACAACTGGAACAACAATCAGCACCATAATTATAATCATAATGTTAACAATAATATCCAAAATCAAAATTCAATCCAAAATTCTCATCCTCAGCATAATGGTGCACAAAATCACCATCATCAACAGTCTTATCAACCACAGCAAAACTATTACCAGCAAAACTATCGGAACTGATTGATCAAGCACTGATTCTTGGCAGGGATTGTTGAATTATTGAGAGAGAATAGAAAATTCGACAAAATAGGATTGCTCAAAAATAGTGAAATTCAATCGTTTGTGAATTTTAAATTTTTCTGGCTGCAAAAGTTTTTTACAAATTTTATAATTTTCGTTCCGTATATAAGAATAAATCAAATCAAAAATCAGTCATTTCCGTTCTTCCAGGGAGGCCTATTTCAACAAACACTGTTCAAACATGAGCTACCGGGTATTTTTGAAATTATGCGCAAAAGTCAAGTGGAGAAAAATAGGAAAAACGAAGACGAATATTTTTCAAAAAGAGTAAAGGCGGGAGATTTTTTTTTAGAACAAAACAAATGTTTTTGCCGTTGTAACAAGTATTGTTGAAATTTTAAATTTAAATTTTTCAAGGAATTTAAATCCTATCGAAATCGAATGAATTAACGAATCAACTTCCCCCAGTACGAGATCGAATAAAATATGATGAAAATATGATCGGAACTATTAGTCTGTTACTTTTAACGTGCTCTGCCCTGTGGATTGCTTTGATGTTGATGTATCATTTTCGTATTCTCGACAAAAAATGGCCATTCGATGTTTGCTTTGAATACATCGAGAAAAATTCGTCCAAAACAAGAAGTGGAAGAAAACCTTCAAGTACCACCGCCACCGCTGCCGCCACAAAAAAAGTCTAATAAAAGATGAAATTTGCTGCATCTAAATCGTTCAAGCATCGGTCAATTGGATTTTGTTTAATGAAAGAAAAATTAATATGTGAGCGTATGTTTCAAGTGTTTGAGTTTCGATCTTAAACAATCAAAGAGAGAAAAAAACAAAGAAATAATTGTTGAGGATTGTGGACACACAGTGGTTAAAATGCAAAACGGCAAAAAAACATAAGTCTAGTGGTGCTCTTGGTCCGGTTGTGGGTTTAGGAAGTTGATTTCCGGCTGCTTCTGATGCTTCTGATGCTGTCCAAGACTCTCGACAATTGATTGGACCATTTATTCTTTCATGAAACCGCCTTCGGAGGCCACTTGAAATTTATTTTAGAGACATTTAAATAATCAAAAACTGTTCAATAAATGTTCAATTTTTTTCCATCACTTTCCCTCGCGTTTTCTTTGTCTTTCTGGCTCTCAAGCTTGAAGCTAAATGATTTATATAAAAAGCCGACCAAAATTTAGATCAGATTGATAATGATAATTTGAAACATTCCAGATTCGATTCCATTTCGAAACTTTCAAGAAAAACGTTCCTGATTTTTAGCTACATGTTTGATAGTTGTGTAAGTTTTTGTGCCGGATTTGCATTGATTTCCTTTTGAAAAATGGTAAGTTTACCAGGTTTAGCGTTTTACAGATAAAACCAACACGATGCTGTGATTTTCAAATCTTTGCCGATTTTTTCCCACAGTTTTTCATTCATCACCATCATCTTGGTGCAAGTTTTCTGGTGATTTTGTTCCATTGTTTCACCTATACTAGTGGTTATTATCTACATTTACCGGCACCGCCGCCACCGCTCACCACCACGACTGAAACATCATCGATATTTCAATCACAGCAGCAGCATCAACAAGACCAACAACATCCAACATCGAATGGATTGTCGATGTTGTTTTCTTCCAATCTCAATAATCATGATTATGAATTATTGAACGAGATCAATAACAACCAAACTAATGGATCGAATGCATTGTTGGATCAACCACAACAACATTCACAGGATGATGGTTGTTTGCGAAGATTTCAGCAACAATTTCGAGCCAACCCCACCACCACTGCGGCCACAAAAACAGCTCCATCTTCAATGGAACAATTAGAACAGTTTATACTGGCAATGAACAACCACAACCAACCGCCCAAAACAAGTATGAATGAATCGAATTTGACTGAACAACAATTGGAGGAAAAATTGCCAGACGAAATGGAGCAACAGTTAGAGCAGGAGGTTGAGGTGGATCTTTTGAAAAAATTAACCAATCACGAGCAACAACTGCAGCCACAGCTCAAGTTTATTCCTAACTCTGGTACGAAAGGGGCGATGGCCAACTCCCTTAGCAACCCAGTAGTAGCCAATCATGGCAGAGGTGCGCAGCGGATCAAAGCAGCCGTTTTAACGCGATATTCAATGGAATATAGGCCTGTTGATGAGAATTTTTTGGAACAAGAAAATGAAGATCAATTAGGTGACGATGGTCAGGAACGAATAATTGAAGTGTGGCCAAAGGGCAGACCGTTGCAGATTCATTTTAAATCACCGAGAAATCAGATCAAAGTTTTACAAACGCCGTTGGAGCCGATAAATCAAGCAAAATTCGAACCGGAAATAGAACGAAGTGAAGAAGAACCACGATTGTATTTTCATCAAATCAAGAAACCAATCATACAGGAAGTACATGAAATAATAACACCATACCGTCGGGTTATACAAGAGGTTACACCAGTTGTGGAACAAGTTCACACCGTTGTTTCATCAACTTCTGTATCATCTGGATCCAATCACCACCAACAGCATGTTCTGGACAGAAAAACGTTGCTTCCGGACAAACTGAATCTCAATGGCGCAATGAAAATGCCCATCACCAACAACAAGTTCAATATCATCAATCATAATCAAATTTCCGACCAAATGCAACGTTTGCTTCGATCACAGCATCCATTATCACCATCTCAACAGCAAAAACATCAGCAGCAGCAACAACAACAGCTACACCTGGAACAAGATTCCGAAGATTCCACATTGAGCCCATTATTGATGGGCGTTGAGCAACAAGTAGATCCAACCTTGTTGCTACAGCAACATCAACAGCATCAACAGCATTTGTCAGAGCAGCCATTAGCATCCAGCAGCATACAACAGTCCAGACGTGTTCGAAAGTATCTGAATTTCGATCGGGATCATCTAAGATCATTGGCGATCGCTGTGAATGAAGCCAAAGGATCCGGATCCAATATTCAATCGCATCACTTTCTGAATAATAAAGATGTACAATCGGCTACATCGGCTTCCAGCTCGAAAACCACTACCAAATAGTGGTTTGGATTGTTATTTTTTAATTTAATTTAATTTAATTCTTGTTCGATAATTGTTCGAATCAATAATAAAATACTATTGCATTTTTTTTTGCTGATGTTCTTTATTAAAAATAGTATAAAAACTGAGAACCAATCAGAGATTGATTCAACAAATTGTGCGAAGTGTAATTTTTTTTCGCAAAATTCATTGATCTTTAAATTTATTTAAGAACGAACAAAAGAATAAAAATTCCATTCTAAATTTGAATGTAAAAATGACTCCATCGCCAAAACCCACAAGCCAGAGAAGTCCTCGAGATTCAGTGAAAACTTCAACAAGATCACCTCCATGGGGCGTGAAGAAACCGTCATCATCATCATCATCATCGTCATCATCATCATCATCGGATCTAAAATCTTCGAGTAATCCAAAAAGTCAATCATCAACAAAAACGGACAGAAGTGATCAATCATCACCGTCCTATTCGCAGCCAATGTTGTTGAATATGGCTAAAACATTGGAGAACATTTCATTGATAACATCGGAAGAGTTGTTGCGTTTGAACACGATCAAAAGCTACAAATCGGAAAAATCCAAATCGTGCCCCAAAAGTAAAACGAAAAAAAGGAATAAGAAAGACACGAATAAAAAAGATACCAACAAAAAAGAAACAGGCACCAAGAATAGGAAAGATACCACCAGGAAAAACTCCACCATAAAAGTGGACAGAACCGAATCTTCGGGAATTAGAAATTCATCATGCCACCGAGAAGAATCCGATGTGTTGATGAGCACTGCTACCGGAAAATTAGAGCTAATAGCCCTGAACAAAGCAGAAGTAAGTCCCTCAAAATCCAAAGAGCAACGAACACGCCGACTATCGCTTGGAACGGATAATTTTGCTAAAAATTGCGCAAGAATCAAGGATTGGAGCAAAGGTGGTAGTGGCAATCAAAGCAAAAGATGCAAACCAAAAGTTGATAGTCTTAGAACCATTAGCTCTAGGCGTGGAAAGTTGAAGGCCGAACGTAGAAATAAAATGAACACCACGCAAAGTTTGCTACGGGAAGGCCAGGGAATATTGGCCAGAGCCCAGGATGCTAAAATGACATTGACCGGTATGCCAATCCAGCCAGGAGAAGTGACCAGATTGATGAGCCTAGAACAGCAGTCTGATTTACGCTTGAAAACATCGCCACGCATCAGGATCCTATTGGAGGAGCCATATAATCAAATGTCGATCATAACCCAACATCTTGGATTGACCGGCTGGGGTGGTATCATACGGGAACGTTTAGAAAGTTTACCATGTCCGATTAAATGTTTGATAAATGTTACATATGAATCACCATTGATTAAGGTTCCGGAAATACCAGAAACGTTTAGGGTGCCGGTTGCTGATGAAAAAACCGAAGATATTAGTATTTATTTTGATGAAGTATCCGACAAAATCAACCAAATCAAATCGACAAACCATTCAACGGTTGTACATTGTATGGCCGGCGTTAGCCGTTCGGCTACCATTGTTATGGGTAAGTTTTGTTTTGTGTGTGTAAAGGAGGTGGGGTCTAATCAATAAAGTTTGTTCCTATTCTTTTTCCTCTTTTCTTTTGATACGAACGATGTGTAAAAAAGCATATTTAATCAAATATTTTAAAATGTCTTGTAGGCAAGCATTTGAACATACTAGAAATAAACGATCCTTTATCAATCCTAATCTATCATTTTTGGAACAATTGGTACACTTTGAATGGAGATGTGCGGCAGCCAATCGAAATCCGGTTCAAAGCTTTATTGGCAGCGACAGTAATGAAAGCATTGAGAATATTATCGAAAACAACAACAACAATAATGATTCAAAGACCACCCATTTTGATGATCCATACATTACCATAACCACGCCTTTTCGTCATACATTAATGAAATCAAAAAAAATTAATAATATAACTAAATTGTTACCGGATTTTATAATTGAAAAATATTTAGATGATTATGCACATGAATTTGAACCAGAAGATGGAAATTAATATTTAAACAATAAACAGTAGAGAAAGAACATTTATTTTTCAATATTAATTTTGATAAATCGGACCAGAATCAATTGTTTCAGTGATGTTTGGCTGGTTTCCGTTGTGGTTGATGGATTGATCTGCTTCTAGTTCTTGTTGTTGCGGTTGATGATCCTGATAATAATGCTTGGTATTATTTCGTGTTTCAATTTCTGTCAAATTTAGAGCGGTGGTTTTCTTGGCTACTTCGATCGGTTGAATTTCCTGCAGCAATGCTCTACTAGGAATAATTATTTCATGAATTTCATGATGTACCGGCTTTCTAATCGTATGTTTAATTACGATAGGTGGTTCCTGGATCTCTTTTTGAAGATCATTTTGCTGCGGTTGTTGTGATTGCATTGAATGTTCAACATATATTCGACTGGATCGAGTGATGAATTTCATCCTCAATGGATTTTCATCGGAATCGATCACCACATTGGGAATCAATGCTATCGACGGCAAGGATGGTGACTTTTTGACAGCCGTCCAGGAGCTATCTTCAAAAGAGGACTTGGAGGGAGGATGAAAGTAATAAGGATACGGATTATTCAAGGGAGACCAGCCAAACGTCAAAGCAATGGTCGGTATCGTCAACCAAACCACACTTATGGTAATCATAAACATGTTATCCGACTAAAGAAAATTCAGATAGATTCAATTGTTTTTGTTCTGGTTCAAATTTGATTGGTTTTTATATTAAAACAAAAAAGTCCAGCCAAATCATCCTCCGGTGATCACCATTTCGGTCATCGAACCGATCATTGATCAAAACACTTGATCATCATTATACTTTGGGCAACAGCCCGCAAAACAAAAATCCAAAAATCATATGTCAAATGTGTTGAATAATACTAATGGGAAAAAATGATGAATAATCGGACAACATTTCGGAACAAAAATCGGACAAGCAAATTTGAATATACACAAAAACAACAGCTTGCTTGTCGGCGGACAACTCGCTCTCTTGCTGGGACAATGAAACAAGCCAACGAAAAATTTTGACCAGGAAGAAAAGACACGTGCGCATCGAAATCGAGAGAAAAAGAAGAAGAACAAGAAGAAGAAAAAAATGTAACTTGATGAAACGATGATTGGAACAGCGGGAAAGGAGTAGAAAGAAGAGAAAGACTTCACCAAAAGTATTTGCCAGTTTGTTTAGAAGCAGAACAACAAGAAAAAAAGACGATATCAGATCTTTTCAACATGCTAACAAATTTTCCCCAAATATTTTATCGATAATTGTCGTTATCGGTGTTGCAGTGTCGGTTCCGGAAAAGTTTTTCGACCGAAAAAAGCATCATCTACCTAGTAGTTTTCGCATCCGGACGCGCGCACGTACGGCATTCGATCCAAGACAAATGATATGAATGATGAGGATGTGGTTTTTTTGCCCAAAAAATTTCCGTCCTGACGGGTTGGCTTGTCGCGATTGTTTTCAATGTTGTGTTCAGCTACTGGTTTTCATTGTCCTTCCGCCAAAGTTCTGATCATCGATCAGTTTTCCCAATTTTGTCCAATGTTTTGTGTGTGTGAAATTGTGTGTTTGAGATTGAACGCGGAGCAGTTTTTATTGTTGTGGAAGGAATGTATCCGAAAATCCTTGTCTGTGTCGAGGTTTTGTTCCTTTTTTTTTGGTTATTGTCGATCATCATAATCATCAGAAACACGAAACAATGTAGGCCATCATTAATCTTGTAGCTTGGTGCTTTTCCCTTCTCGGTTCGTGCTTAGTGTTAATGAATCTCAACAACTTTTGATCCTTGATTGTAAACTACGGAGAATGAACAATTTTTTCCTAAAGTTTCTGATCTTTTTTTTAAAACTTTGGCTTAGCAAAAAACAGTTTGGTTATAACCTTTGATTTTTATTTTCGGTTTAGGATTTGTCGAGCACATTTGGGCAGAAATGGGTGGTGACAATATATACAGATTGCCTTTTTCAAGCAAGCGCATTGACCGAATGAGACGTTGAACAAACCTATAACTATCGTTCGTTCAAAATCAAATCAAGACCGCCTTCAGTTTGACTCCGCCTTTGAAAGCGCTTGTGCAGTGTGAATAGTCAAGATGAGAAAGGCGTATTAAATTTTCGTTTTTTCATGGGATAATGAGGGACAGTTTTATAAGATTGGTCGTTTGGCGAATTTGAATCTATTTAATCTCTGGTTCCTTGACCAAGTTTTATTTTATTTTTTTTGAACTTTTACAATATCCATTTGATTCAGTCTGTTTTTTTATGGCCCCCAGATTTATCGATTCCCAACAGAAAATAATTTAGGGCCTACCAGACAGAACATTTGTTAGGACTAATCATTTTCGAGCCTTTTGTACAACCAAAAGCCCTAGCAAATGGCTCGATATTTTTTAACACTTCATTTACTCGATATGGTTTTGGAGAATGCACATCGTTTTTTAGCATTTCCATAGCATCCTTTCTAGACCTTGTGGAACAGTGTTGAAAAGAATAAGCGAGGAAAAATACTTGGTTTATAGTATAATTAGTGAAATCCGGAAGGATCAGAATCGGCATAAGTGAGTCTCTATATTCCTTCAATAAGTTATTGAATGCTCGGTATGATGTAATCAATCCACCCAAATCAGCCATGTTCTCTAACAATGTTTTACGACCATTCAACGGCAAGTTGGTGAGAGGATCAACCACATTGCTATATTGAAGTTCGATGCATTTGGTCAAGTTTAGGAATTTTTTAAGGAAAGTTTCATTCAGTTTCTTTTTTCTTCCTGTCCAATCAATATGAATACCTAAAAACGATATCAAGGAATGAATTAAATCTAACATCACAGCTTAGCAAGCCACAAACGTCGTGAATCCAAACTGTGGAAAATTTCATGACCAATCACGGAACCCATTCCCGCAAAGTTTACATAGAAGGGAAGATCTACATCGAAAAATGGCGGGGACATCAAGCTCGCAAGAACATCTGGATTTGAACAATTAAACTATCAATCTGAATGCGTTCATTTTTGTAACTTACGGATTTTATTTGAGACAGAAGTATAGAAAGCATTTGGGATTGTAGGAAGGTGTCTATTTCTGAAGTAATCGAGTTTAAGGTTAGAATCGGATTGATAATCAATTAGGCTAAGGGCATATTCTTACTTATATTTTCTGCTGGGTTTTTGTTTAAAATTATGGAAAACCTTCCTGATCCCTACTTGTTGCAAACGAATCATACATTCATAGATTGTGTCGGGTATTGGGCGATCATCGATTCCAATGTAGTAATCCAATTCTTCGTCGGACAGAATCCATTCTGGAAAGGCGATGTCATCAACTATGTTTAGGATTTTGTTTATGACTCGGTTACGGGTATTAATATCAAATATTTGGCTTTCTTTCAAGATTTCTACGGTAGCTCGTTTGATTTCTCTGGTTATCTGCATCACTTTCAGTTGGGTTCCGATTTTCACAAATCTATCAATCCATATTCTGGCCACAGTAAAAGATAAAATGGATCCCAGTTGGGAAATCATCATGAAACAATCAGTTTTCTTGATTTTCTGCTGAACTTCAGTGAGTTGATTTTGAGCTTGACCATATAGATGGTTGTAAAATAGTTTTTTATAGAGTTTCTCCAGGATATTATCAAATACCATAGTAAAAGCTATCTCATCCTTTACATACACTTTATCGTGATCCTTAAATTCTCGATGCATGTTTGCTTTCGAAAATTCTGCAAGACGATTCAAAAATTGCACCCAATTCAATCTGGTTCGATTATTCAAATCTGATAGCTTCACCAAACCAGATTTGTCT
>JAOZJS010000841.1:0-18861 GCA_025882695.1 Amerodectes protonotaria
TTATTATTATTATTATATTCGACCTCGGCTTGAATTTATTTTTCTCGTTGTTTCGCCTTTCTCTTGTATTCGCTTGTATTCGGCGGCGATGATGATGGTGATGAGGCCATTCTACCACCGCCATCACCGCTCAACAACAATCCGTTGCAACAAACAAGCAAGCAAGTACAATCAACAAGTGATTGTTGTTTGCTTGAAAAAACTCTGAAAAACGCTAATACATCAGGTGCTAAAAAGTTGGTAGTAATTAAGCCTCGCCTTACAAACAGATTGAAACGTTGCACACACACACAGAATAGAATACTGAACACAGAATCTTAATAATATTCAACAACAACAAATATTGTTGTTATTAACATTTCTTGGCCTGTCCATCTTCATCATCATCATCATCATCATCGCCATCAATTTTTTAGCATTTGTACCTGTGGACTTGTTGTACCTTCGAAATCGAACGTCTTCATACGGAATACCGCGAGAAAAACATTGGCTTTCTGCTCGGTCCGAGATCTGTGATCATCATCATTCGAAGGGGCCTCTCTGCAAAGCTCGCTTAGTTTAGTTTTCCTTGGCCAGTGAAAATTGACGAGTGACCTTGGTACAGAGCGACCAGTGTTAGACCTTCGCTATCGACCGAAACTATCTTCTAATAATAATATATTCTTTTCCTTAAAAACTTCGAAGATCCCTGCCAGGTTTCAAGGTGCGCTGAAGCGCTTTTTAATTCCTTCACAATGTTGTTCGTGGTTGTTGTTGTACACAAGAACATACAGTGTTGTCCAACCTGTTGCGCGAGCGCTCATAAGCCACTGGTTGGCTCCAGCTATTTCCACTTGACGACCTCTAACTGTGGTAATAGCCCTTTTGTCACCAAAAAGCGATGATGATAAATATGATCGATAGTATCGATTTATAAAATTTTTGAAGAGAATCTGGAAAAGGGGCAAAAGAGATGGCATACTATTTGAACATGACACATTGGCTCATAAGCCACCGGGTTCAACTATTTCCATTTGATAGTCTTTGACTGTGGTTATAGCTCTTTTGTCACCAAAAAGCGATGATGATAGTCATAATCGATAGTATCGAAAGGAATTTATGAGTCGTTCGGTACTGGTATGCGTCATCTTTGAACGGCATCACCGGCATCTATTGGAGCCACCCGGAAAAGGGGCAAAAGAGAGATGGCATACTATCCATTTGAACCATGATACATTGGCTCATAAGCCACTGGCTCCAGCTATTTCCATTTGACTGCCTCTGACTGTGGTAATAGCTCTTTTGTCACCAAAAAGCGATGATGATATTTATAATCGATAGGATCGATTCTGAATTTATGAATCGTTCTACACTGGTCTATTGGAGACAATCCGGAAAAGGGGCAAAATAGAGGTGACATACTATTTGAATGACAACACATTGACATTTGACATTTGCTACAACGTCTTTTTTTTGGTTTTGAATTTGCTACAATTCTCGCGCGCACTAGCAAAGCTAGCTTCGTCTTCTTCGATGATGATGATGAATGTGGCGCGGCTCTAAGTTTGGACAACCCTGGTTGTGTTGAACAAAATTAAAGCCAGCTAGCTAGCTTTTCTGGTTGGTTCGAGGTTCGAGGTTCGTCGTTCGTCGTCTTCGTCTTTTTACCTTTCCAACTAAGGGAGCGGGAGAGCGAGAGAGGGAGAATCAGAAAACGACCATAGAACGAGCGAGAGAGGCAGGCAGGCAGGCAGCTCTAGTCATTTTACTTTTTTTCCCTAAACAAGCTTAGGGTGAATCTAAGGTAATAAATTCATGCAGGTAGGTTGGTGGTGGCGATGGTGGTGCGGGAAGAAAATGATGATCGAAACCAAAGTTTTCTTGCAACGATCAACAAGCACCACCGTGCAAATTCATCTGAACGGTCGTCGTACTACCTTACCTCTCGCTGAACCATCATCATCATCATCATCCTAAGGTAGGGTAGCAAGCTAGCCAGCCAGCCAGTGAGCGGAGGGAGTTTGCCTTAAATATATGATTATTATTCGTATGTCTTCAGGCTTGCTCTCGGTGTGTGTGTGTGTGTTGGTGTGTTGAGTGCTCCCAGGTAAAATCATAATAATAATCACAAAAGACCAAGCTAGAAAGCAAGCAAGCAGGCAGGTAAGCAATGGAGAGCAAGCAAGCGAGCGCGCATTCAACAGGTTTGAAGTGTCCCGAGGAGATGACTAACTAACTTGAATTCGAAATGGAATGAAAAATTGTTCCACCAAACAAAATGGAACGAAAATTGAGCGAACAAACATTATGAATGGACCCGAATGAATTTCGAATCATTTGGATCGATCCATTTTGGATGATTGATGAATCCTCGAGCCGCTGGCTCGTTCAGTGTGCGAGTGAGTGTGTGTAAATCAAATATTTAACAACAACAACAATCCGAAAGTAATTAATATAACTCGAAGCGAATTGGAACAAACACACACTCTCTCTCATGTGGGGATACACGAGGATATTGAAGGATCGACGCCTAAATCTTAAAGATTGTTCTCGCTCTGCTCTCACTTGCTTTCTGTTTTCGTTGCTTCTGGTAGAAGAGATCAGCTAGCTAGCTAGCTAGCTGAACATCATCATCACAGATCGATTGCACACCGCTCATTATGCAAATAGTCCAAATTGTATGGTCGTTTTGGCTCGGAGTCGAACGAATGATGAAGTGGATTCAAGAAGAAATGGCTATGGCGAATCGCCGCTAAACGGAGCCAGTCCAAGGGTGGAGTAGCTAGGTGTTGGCGTGACCTGACAATGGTGTGTGTGTGTGTTTACATATAAGATTATACCCGAGATATCCCTCAATCTAGCTCGCTCGATGTCTCGCTTCGGTTTCGACATTGCGTCCGAAAGTCATCATCATTACCATGTATGAATGCAGAATGCAGCAGCAGAATAATAACGAAGGAATGATAATGATAGGAATCGAATTTGATCCAATCATTATTAGGTAGGTAGTGTGGACAAGATGCTTTGCATCGCCTCCATGTCCATCTCTCTCTCTCTCTCTCTCTCGCTCGCTGGCTAGTTATCTTGGTCGCAATTTGGTCGTCTTCGTTTTCGTTTCAAAGACAAGACCAAATACTGTGAACATTGTCAACAACGATCACACAATCATTTTCAATGGCCAGGCTTGATGCCGATGATGGTGGTGATGATGATATAAACAGGTTATCTGTCTCAAAAATGTTAATAATAAAGAGAATGGTGAATGGTGATGTTGATGTTGGGAATAGCAATGATGTGGATTTTGGAAATCAAATCAAAATTCGCGCGCGCTCAAACAACAAGAGAAAGAGAATGGAATGGAATGAAATAGAAACATACTTTTAATCATAATCATCATAATGGTACTATCGACCTTGGCAACAACACACTTACCACAAGCCGTGGTGGCCAGCCAACAACAACAACAATGACAACAATACCAATAATCAAAGCTCTCGGCTCTCTCTCTTCTTGGGATATGCAAGTGTGTAATATAATATCACATCTCGCAAATTCAAAAATACAATTTAAATGCGTTGGCATGCGATGATGGTGAAGATGATGGCGAAAATGGTGAAGAAGAAGAATAATAAGAAGAGAAGATAATGATACTGTTACGTGCCATCATCATCATCATCATCACCATCATCATCATCTTGGCTTTGGTCTTTGAATCGCGCATACCACCAATAGCATCATCATCATCATGATCATCACTGGAGACCCAAAGTGATGATGGCCAAGCACAAAAGAGGACCAGGGACACCAAGGGAAACCTAAGCTAACCACAGAACCCACATCTTTGGGTTCCATTCATTTAGATTTTCAAATTTAATTGTTTCGCGCCAAAAATAAATAAGAAATAAGAAAGAAGATGCGGCGTTAAGGGGGAGGAACGCGGAGGAAGAAGAATAAGAAGATGCTTTCAATAGGCAATAATTGTCCATGTTCGGGCTATACACACAAAGGGAAGGCAGGGAGAGAGAGTGGGAGCGAGAAAAGCCAACCTAATCTAAAGCCGAAGCCGAGAGATCGTGATTGACCAATCAATGGTGGAAACTGTGTGGTGGTGAGAATTGGCCACGACGATATGTGTGTTGGTAATCGGATATCATCATCATCATCTAAATATAGCTCAAATCTTCTTCGAACGAACAAATGAATCCTTCGAATATCAGTGGGTTTGCCATCCACCACCACTACCACCAATAAAACTACTAGTGAAAGTCTTCGAAAAGAAGAAGATGAAATCGAATCAAAATAAGATCAATAATAGGAAGAGTAGCCAATTGGAAGACGGAGCCATTAGCTACCTGTTGCTGTGCGTGTGTGCGCGCTCGTAGAGCCAAGTAGATATTATATCCTTTTGGGTCAATTATGCAACAAGTGTGTGTGTGTTTGATTCGATTACGATTACGATTACGAGGATCGTTCGTTTTTTTTTTTGGAAATCGAACGTTTTTATTTCTATTCTTTTCTTTTTTGGAAGCTTCATTGTCTTCCCCCTCGCCCGTCTCTCTCTTTGTCCGCTGAATGCCCCCCGAGCCCGGCTCGAGCCAATCAAACAAAAGCAAGTCTCAGGTTATGGCTGCTGCTGCTGTTGATCATCATCATCATTTTAGTCGTACAAATGTGCGACGAAATGCTGCTCAATGTTCCAGAAAGCCCAAAAAGAATGGTGAAACACACACGGAAACAATGGCAAACGAAAATTGCTTCAATACGCACAACAACGATCATAACCACAAAACAAAATGGATCATTGCAATTTCAGACTTTCAGGCATACACACTCGCACACAGACACAAAAGAAAAAGAGTTAATAACTTCAGCCAACAACAACAACAATCAAGTTACATGGCATCCAATATGTCATCGTTAAAAGTTCATAGAGCTTCGTCTTCGTCTTCATCGTCTCTTGGTCTTCGTCGTCTTGGTCTTCGTCGCCGTTTCTCCAGCAAAAGAGAGAGAGACGATGTGTCCAAAACTTTGAAGTTCTAGCTTCAAAGTCCTACTATTCGAAGTTAAGCTTTCTAAGCTTTTAGCTCTTATTTTCCCACTTGTTGATCATCATCATCATCATCATCTTATGGTCAAACGATGGATCGATCGCTGGGCGCGATGGACACACCAGTTGAGGGTCACCACCACCACCAGTATAATACATTCACCACAGTCTTGATGGCGGTGATGGTTTTAGGCGGTCGAAGTTACGACAAGAACAAAGTTACATCGACAAAATCCTCTTTGTCGAGCCACATTCATCATCGTGTCTCTCTCTCTCTCTGGCTTGGGCCAGTAAATTTTCACCGTGTAGGCTATCGAGATCGAGAAATGAAAAACAACAACAAAATCTTCGTTTCTTCGTTTCGTCCATCGCCACCACCACCATTTTCATCGGTGGTCGACGCGACACAAAGTAAAGTCAAGTAAAGTAAAGCAATGGCAAGCAATGGCAATGTGGCCAAGAACAACGACAACGACGACCAAGATGATGTTGAAGACGAAGACGAAGATGAAGATGGCGAATAAGAACAACCATCACCACCTTATCTAAAGTTGATCGAAGTAACTTGTTCAACAAAAGTGTATCACATAAATCAACAGGTCCAAAGCTCTTTTTTTTTCTTATTCGGACAGCTAGCGAGCTAGAGCGAGAGAGAGAACGCGGATCAGTATTGCATCTTGGAATGGCATTCATTTTGGTGGCATCATCATCATCATTACAAAAGCATTGCACCACCAATCTTCAATCTTCTTTGGCTTCGGCTTCTAGTTCTTCAGCTTCTTTGGCTTCTATTTTATTTTTTTCGTTTTGATTTTTGAATACAAAATCTCTCTCGCGCTCCCGCTCGCTCGACCCCTAACAACGCAAGCTGCGTATACCTGGACGCTGCGTATACACCTGTGGACGAACGAAGCCCAAAATGACAAATTTCCATCCACATCTTGTCGTGTGTCTTATTGTAAATCTGGTTAAAATCGAAAATCTTCAAAAATCTTCGTCGTTTCATCTAAATTCTTAGCGCGCACACACACACACACTTGGTGTCCATTGGATCCGCGACCATTGATGGTAGTGTATGGCCAACATCTTGTACCATGCATCTCGCTTGCGATTGGCCAAGCCAAGCCTGTTGGAATGACAAGATAATTTTTCAAGATTGAACTTCGTCTTCTTCATCTTCATCTTCTTGATGTTCTTCTTCAAGCTGCTTGTTGTTGGCTGTTACCTTCTTCTTCACGATCGTTGAAGCTTTATTATTATTATTATTATTATTTCATTTCAATTCAATTCATTTCATCTCTGGAAGAATGTACGATCAGAGCATCGAGAACATCGAGCAAGCAAAAAAAAACCAAAAAGAAACGAAGACATTAGCCACAAGATTTTTGACACATCTTCTTCTTCTTGTATCTTTTGGGCGGTTGTCCGCATCATTGTAGTATGGACATGCCCGAGCTTTCGGGATCGGGATTTTTTTTCGGGGCCGGTTATCGTGGCCATTATATAACATAGTGCATTATATAAGTGTGTAGTGTATATCTACACACACACACACACTTAATTCAATTTACGGCGGTGGACGATTAAAATCACCATCACATGATATGATGATGATGCGGCTTACAATGATGCTCGATGCCCGATGCTCGATGTTCATTTCCTTTTCTTCTTCGCATCATTGTAATTGTGATGATAATAATAATAATAATAAATATAAAAAATCAATTAAGTTTGGCGCGATGGCTGGCTGGCCGGTTGCTGCCTGGTTGGATGAATGGCTTCAATGGACGCCAGGAAGACGATGCCTCGATGTCTGAATGCTTCGAATGCTGTTGTTGATGAAGAAGATGATCATCATCATCATCAAACCCTACCCTGGATGCTAGTGTGTTGCTATTTTTTTTTCTCGATCAAAATCTTACCATCTTTCAGAGCTTGATGATGATCATCATCATGATCATCATCGGCATAGGTGATCTGAATACTAACCAAACAAACAAACAAACAAACGAAAATCTGAGCTTTTTAGCTCGCGCACGTTCGCGCTTCATTATTATACCACACCATTTACCACACTTGTTTGATTATCTTCTTCTTGAATTCTCTTCAAGAGATTTTTGGATTTCTCTTGAAGCCAGAAACCAGAGCAGAGCAGAGCAGTTTAATTCAAACAAAACAAAACTACTACTTTTAGACAGACTGGCAGGCAGGCAGACCGACTAACAATGTGGATCCACATGGATCATCCTGATCATCATCATCAACACCATGTTCGTGGCCATCACCACCATGGTGATATCACCAACCGACCGATGATTACGACGGGCAGAAGCGAGAGAGAGAGCTTCACACACAGAAACCTACAATTATTGGAATTTGTTCAGTGTTTTTCACATTGCCCGTCGTCGTCGTCGTCGTAACTACGAGACTATGCGAGAGAGAACCTCGAACGAACGAATGAATTCGTTCGAAAGATGGGATCACATTTCCTAGATAGTGGTGGTGGTGTCTCCAAGAAAAAAAAATGTCCACTAGGAGTGAGCAGCTTGAAACAAATGATGATCATGATGATGGACAACCTCGACAACGACGAAGTTTGCTTTCCCCGAATGATTTGGTTTCATTGGGGCATAACGTTACGATAATATTTTCTTGTCTCGATCGTCTCGGTCGTCTTGGTCTTCGGTTTTTTTTTTGTTTCGAAGGAATCAAATTTCGAACACCGAACAACCGACCAGAAATAAAACGCACGGACAGTTTTCAAAGACCACGAAGAAGACCACGAAGAAGAAGAAGAAGAGCGACAAGCAGATGTGCATGATTGGTTTTCAACGACGACGACGACCATCATCATCATGATGACCAATCTTGGCACACAAAAGTGGATCACCACTGTGGAAACCTCGTCGTACTTGTAGCCAGAGTGTGTGTGTATCAATTGTTGATCATCAAAGAAATTAGATCACACCACAACCAACAAAACAAAATAGAAACAAAACAAAAAACAAAATCCAACCTGACCTCGGACGACCATCGGTCAGGTTCGGACAGACAACAGAAAGCTTCGAAAATTTTAAAGAAGACAAAAAATTCGAATTTCAAAGACAACACACTAACCTGAAAGTAGTAGGAAAATTATCGACAATAGAATTTGTATCATTGACAACAATGATGATGATGATTGATTGGAATGCTTAACCATGTTCCAAGACATGATTGGCCACGATGGATGATGGATGACGGATGTGGACGGAAAAAATTGGATCGACCCAAATCAACAAAAAAAGGGTTGCACAAAACAACCGATGATGATGATGATGGTGGTGGTGGTATGTGGGAACACTGCTGTGGTGATGATGATTAATCTTCTCGGTGGTGGTGGTGTTCAATCTCGAAGACAACTTGGTGCAAACATCGAACAACAACAATACTGAACCAGAAATGATGACATTTTTTTTATTTTGGTCACTATGGTCACCAATGGTGATCGGCGCAATTTTTTTTCGGGTCGGCCAAAAAGGGTTAAATATTATGGATATTCACACACCCACATTTCAAGATGAACTGGTGGGCGGGGATGGGCGGGGCAACAATGCCGATCAATAACCGTCAACTGCCACGACGGTGACCAACATGCACACGCACATGCTCAGGTATACACACACACAGGTAGAGAGAGAGAGAGCAAGCGCAAGCAAGCAAGCAACAAGTTAGCGCGCAACAGGTATCTTCTCAAACGATGACGACGACCATCGAAACGAAACGACCACGAACGAAACAACCTATTCGAGGTAACACTGAAGACTGATTCAATTCATTCATTTATCCACCGGTTCGGTTTTTTCTTCTTTTCTCCTCTGTCCTGTCCGTAAAGAGCCAAAAAAGCAAAACAAAATAAGAAGAAGAAGACGACGACGATTGGCCAAGATGGTGGTGTGGTGGTGGTGGTGGTAGTGTGTGCCCGTTCTTTTGCCCATCGACGACGACCACGATGTTGCTGTTGATGATTGTGCTTAGCGCAATGGGACAAGCACCACCATCAAGAAGAAGAAGAAGAAGAAACGAATATATCAAGTTTTTGGCTGAAGAACTAACTAACGAGAGAGACGGAGGCAACGCGATTGGTATCCACCACCACACCACCACCACTCTTCAATATATTATCATCTCTCCTGCCTGCCTGCCTGCCATGCCATAGGCATTATACCTAACAAAAGGTGTGCTGGCTACAAGCTTTGTGGATAATGGCCACGGTTGTGTGTGTGTGTGTGTGTGTATTCCTCGGCCCTACCTGCCTGCATAGTCGTACTAACTTTTAAAACTGGAAACTAAAACGCTGAAAATCTCCAAGCAAAATATATTCGTCTTCAGCTTCTCCTTCTTTAGCTTCAACTTCGAAGTCTTTGCCGTCAGGTAATAATACTTCGTTTTGGGGATTACACACTGTACCACTCTTCATTGTATGAAATTGTGGCAGGTAGACACTCGCACACACACTCACTTGCATACAAATGTAAGGCAGGTAAGCTAGGCAGGTATGGCAGGCCAGGTAAGTCATTCAAAAAGCAATCGTCGTTTCAAAATCTTTTCTTTTCGAATTTCTATTTCGAAGCTTTTTGTTGTTGTTGTTGTCGTTGTTCTGGTTGCGAAGCGCGTCTTTGAACGAACAACAACGAATACGACGAAGACTTCGACAACAAGGACTACGACCAGGACGACGACGACAAGAGAGTCCCGATGGTGGTAAAACGCGAGAGAGAGCGAGCGGGAGAGGTGGGGTAGATAGAGGGGGATGGGAGGCCCTGGAGGCATAATAATAATAATAATTCAATGCCTCAGCTTTACCCCCTCCCCACGACAAGGTGGTGGTGGTGGTGGTACACCAGCGCGTGTATTCGTGCCAAGGAAGAAGGTCCTCAAGGTCCACATGGTCCTCGTCGTGTGGTTGGTTGGTTGGTTGGAGGGGGGTGGGGGGTGAAAAAACTTTTAATGATCCAACCAAAAATAAAACAACAACAACAACAACAACCGCGCAACCTAACTCGAGAACCAAGCGCACGCTTGCAACCTGACCTGGGGACCTGAGCAAGCAAGCATGCGACAGGCATCAAAATGGCAGCTGCAGCTGCTATGTGTGAGCCATGGTCTTGATGGTTTTGCACCAGGTTCTTAGGGTTGTGTGTGTGTGTTTGAGTACCTAGCATGATGTTTGTTGCTGTTTGTTGTGTTGCTCTGGTTATGGTTGTTGTTGTTGTTCGTGGTATTGGGAATCACCAAACAAAAAAGTGATTGATGAGACTTGAAGATGTGTTTGTATTTACCATACACACATCGTATACGCAAGGTAACATCGACGAACCTCGCGAACCAAGCCGATCACACACACACACTCGATATTCGTGATTGGTGATTGGCGAACTTGCATATTGGACGATTTTGCAACCGACCAACCATTCTACAACTTCGATCAGGGGGCTTCAAGCGAGCTAAACTTCTTCTTTTTTTTGAGATGAGGAAAGCGAACGACCGAGCGAGAGAGGGATTGACATAAGTCACACATCAACCACAAGCGAGAGATGTTTGTATGAGCTAGTTTTGTTTTTTGTCCAATCTTCTTCTTCGTCTTAGTCGTTCGGTTCACGGCAAACTTGCTTGCGAACAAGCAAGCGACCAAGCTATATTACAGGGAAATCAAGAAAAATGCACTTGATCGCGCCAAGCAATTGGCATATATGGCCTTTCGGGCAAGGATTGTTCGGAAGATGATAATAATGTTGATGTTGATGGTGGTGAACTGGTGGTAATATTGGGGATGAGCGGCATAATATTGGGATGGAGGCAGCTCCGGGAAATAACCGCAACTTGAAGACGAAGACAACGACCAAGAAGAAGAAGAGGACGTCGAAATCAACCACACCAAACGATAATTTAGAGCCATTTGTGTGTGTGTGTGAGCTCAGATAAGGAATGGTTAATTAAAAATTATAATTCGTTTATATCGGGAACATTACCATCATCATCATCATGGTGGTGGTAGTCTTGAGCGCGCATCAACAACGACGATGGTAACATCGATGATTCGAAAATTCGAAGTTAGTTCTGGCTCCATGGTGTTATGGTTATGTGGTTTTAGCAAGCAAGCAACCAAGGATAATATTATGGCCATCACTATGATCACTGATTATTACCACGGTGATGGTCAAATATTATTAACAAGTGTATTGGCCAGCAATACACTTGTTGCTGATGATGATGATGATCATCGCAGAGAGCATCACCATCGTCACAGAATTATCATCATCGTGGCTCGATTCGATATCCACGGATTTTGCCGAAGACGAAGCCGAGGATATCGAATGATGATCAGGATGATGATCATCATGGTGGTGATAAATAAAGCTTATGTTTATGTGTGTGTGTGTGTGTGTGTGTGTGTGTATGTATGTGTGTATGTGTGTATGTATGTGTGTATGTGTGTGGTGCGTGGTGAAAGCTCACCATCGCTCCTTTTCTGGTCGATTATGTTTGGTTTGATTGATGGCAAACCAAATCAAACATGTCCAGAGGATAAATCCATCAATGGCGGCGGGATCCATCACGGCCAACGCTCTAAAGCTAAAGCGATTTATAAGTTTATTTAGCCCGGTCCGGCCGGCCAAACGAACGATTTTTGGGATGCCAATCGATCAGTCTCACAATTAGCGGTATTATTGCCATGTGTGTGTGAATATGTTTAGCCCAAAGACAGACACACAGGTAGAACGACAGGTAGACCGAGCCAGCCAGCCAGCTAGCAAGGATGTAGATCCCGATCCATTCGAAATTCAGGCGTGGGGAATCCACATCATTTACTCCAAATAGTAGTTGAATAATGAATGATATATTATGTAATATATATATTTTAGTCTAGCTCTAGTTTAGTTTAGTTTAGTTTCGGGAGGATTTGGGACATGGATCATATTTTAGCATTTTTAAGCTAAAGCGGATGATTGTGTTGTGGTGTGGTAGCTTGTGAGCGGGCGCTTCCCATCGCCGACGCCAAAACCGCAAGCTGGCGCCCGCGCCATCAAACGATTACGGGGAGCGAGACAACAAGCCATGTCTACTTTCATGGTGGTTGTTGATTTGGATTGGTGGTGGTGGTGGACAAAATCCTTGAGACTGGACTCTCTTTAACGGGGTCTTCCGACAGCATTTTGATTAGCAACGACAACGACGACGACGACGACATCGAAGCTAACGAGGTAAAATGCAAGGAAAAGAACAAGAAGACGAAGAAGTAGAAAAGACAACAATTGAAATTACCGAAACTAAATCTGGAAAAGCTATTTTTGGTATTTAAGTCTAGTCTAGTTCGAGTCTCATTCAAATTGTTTTCCGAAATTTCCGATTGTTGTGTGGTGTGTGTGTGTTGAGCATCATAATAATAATTATTCAACTGAATCTGATTATATCCGCCAAACAAATTTCTCTCAAATGAGATCATCTCATTGAGATCTTTTTCATTTTTCATTTTGTTGGCTAAATAATAAAGGGAATGAACGGACGAATTAAAACGAACGAACAGAATTAGAACAAATGATCCACAATCATGACAATTCCGAAACAATTCAAATTGGCGCTCAAACAAACCAAACAAGAAAATTTGAATTTTTTTCCCATTAAAAATCTGCCATGCTTTGATCGCCATCTGGCGGCAGACATGAGAAACAAATTCGAATTTCTAATTAGAATTCGAATTCGAATTTCAAAAACAAAAAATTCCCGTTTTTCTTCGCGCTTAATTTTTTTGTTTTATTTTGTTTTGTTTTTTGTTTTGTTTTGTTTTTCTTTGTGTTGTTTTTTCATTTGCCTGACATGAATATCTTTACCTGAAGGACAACTGGCCAGCAATTTTGGATCGAAAATTTTATGTTAATTTCCAAATGTATTGCGATTTCAATGCATTATGAATTGAATAGCTTCAAGCTTTGTTTTTGATCCGAAACAACAACAACAACAGCCGAAAATCATTCACATTTTACGAACATAATCAATTATTAGGGGAGAGAATCTGTTTCTTGATTACGAAATCACGTGTGTGCACATTGAATATAGTCGCTCAAAGGTAAAAAGTATTAGGAATCTAATAATAGCTCTCATTCTTATTTCAATTTTCATAGCAATTAGAGCAATCCAACAGACCAGCCAACCAGCCTACAACACCTAGTTGGTGCAAGTGGACTGGCTGCTGCAAGACGACTCTTTTTTTGTGGTTGGTTGGTCGGTTGTTTGTTCGGAATCTATTTATAAAAAGATCATTTCCATTCAAGATTGTTGTTGCTATTCAACACCATTGGCTGGTTCCACTGGCTGTGGTTGATCAAGTCACAGTTCCCCTCTGTATTCAAATCTGCTTACAAAATCATGTCAATATAATTAACAGGCCAGGCCAGGCCCAGGTGTAAAAAGGGTTAAATAAGAGGGGGAGGGGGAATAACAGTATATGTGGCAGATTTAACCCATTTTGGTCGATACGCGAGCTTTTGTGATCTACAACCCCCTTCGCACAACCCGTTTTGTCTTATTGCAACCACAATTCCAGTTCCAATTCTGGGCATCAAAATAGTTATCGATGCTGATGACACAGAAACCCTAAAACCATAATGTTTCTTGGCGGTTGCTCTACTAAATATCACCACCATTAGGATCCATCATTGATTTATGTGTGTGGTTTGATGGCCGATGATCGTCGTCCGAATGTCGTTTCTCTCTCGGTTTCGTTTTTGTCTCGGCGATGCTGCTGGATTCTCTCTTGCGTCGTAAATCTTCCCTGAAAATGCTGTCCAACCGCATAATATAACTTATATAATGTCAGTATGCCATCCAAATTTGCCACGCCACAGAGAGAGAGGCCGAACAAAATATAATATCAGCAAAAAATTATTACTTTCCAAGATTGAATCTTCGATAGGTCTTGAAGAGTCTTGGAGAAAGAGAGACGAAGATCTCAAGACACAGCGAGCGAGAGAGAATCATTCTTCTTCGAAGCTGTCTCTTCATTTTTATGCTTCTCTTTTTTTTCAACAATAACTGTAACTTGAATTCATCAAATGAAACAACAAAATAAGAAACTAGTGTGTGAATTATTATTCGTTTTGGAGCCGGTTTGCCATGAAATACTGTCTTGTGGTATGTCTTCGAAGATCTGATCTGATCTGATCTGTGGTGTGGTGTGTGTGTGTTTCACTAAACTTTCAACATTATCATCCGACCGTTTTTGTCTGGACACAGACTCACAAGCCCAGTCCATTATGATTGGTTGTTTCTAGTTCATCCGACCAACCGACCGACCGACCTACCATCACCAACAAGACTCGTTGAAAGCCCTCAAGAAAGTCCAATTGATTATTATTATTATCCACTTGATTGATTATCAATCATCAATTCACTGGTGGTGGACCATCGTTGAACAACGATTTTGACCACAAAAACAACTTTCGATTTCATCAGTGATCTCCGGACATTCGTGTGTGCGTGTGTGTCCATTGCGTGAACAATGAAATTTTTCATCCTACAAATAATTTGCTTCACAACATTGGTTACATTTTGCCAGAATGGTAAGTGAATTTTTTTTCCGTTTCCGGTTCCCAGAATCTTTGGATTCCAGGGAAAGTTCCAGAGTGTTCCAGAGCGAGTTTTCTTAGGCAATTTCCTGAACAACTGAACGCCGTAGTTGGTTTCCGAAGGAAAATGTTTCTCTTTTCATAACATATTCAGCTTAGCACTTCGTTGTTGTTGTTTCAGGAACACACACCGCCAAGAACCTGTCTGATGATGATGATCAACATGATGGTTCGCCAAGCTTATTGCAAACTATTGCGTGTGTGTGTGTGCGTGATTTTTTTGAATTAATAATTTGAAGATTTCGAGGCGCGCGTTCCATAATACATAACGAAGATGGCCTGTGCGCGCGGAAGAGTTAAAATTCAAATTTTCCGCCATGATACGCATATCAAGGCATATACAAGTCGTTAGTTTACCTGACGCACACGCGCTCGCATTTAGAATTTAAATTATTTCATTTTCTGAATTCGAAATTCGAAAAATGTAAGATGTGAGCATGTGAGATTTAGGTCGCAGCAAATTTTTGTTATTCATCCAGTTTTCACAAGACTAAAATTGCTACAATTCGTAACGCAAGCGCAGTTTGTCGCTAGCGGTAAATTTCAAATCAAATCATGTGGCGCACTAACAAATTTAATAATAATTTTTGCAGGTACAATCCAAAATTAATAATATTAGCTAATAATAATATCCCGGCGACCTCGACTTGTCGATTTCATTTTGGATTTGATATGGAAAAATTCAATTATAATTCAATCAATTCAATATTCAATCAATATTCAATATTAATAATAATAATTATTAATGTAATTCAATAGTGACCGGCTCGACCATTGTGAAAAGGCAAACGGACGAGAATGATGCTGAACTATGCAAAGGACGGCCACCAAGCGAATACTTTCGTTTGACCGCCGATGAAGATTGTAGAGATGTGGTCCGATGTTCTGTACAAGGATTGTTGGCGCTTCGTTGTCCATCCGGTTTGGCGTTCGATATCGACAAACAAACCTGTGATTGGAAATCGAATGTGAAAAATTGCCAACAATTGGAGAGTAAGTTTCGTCACACTATTTGAATGTGCCATATCGTTTTTGTCTCTGTTTTTGTTTCTAGAACCACGATTGGTTGCACCATTGTTGGCCACCGATGAGCCAATCTGTGAGACCGGTAAATTGGCCTGCGGTAGCGGTGATTGTATTAATAAAGAATTGTTCTGCAACGGTGAACCGGATTGTGCCGATGGTTCCGATGAGAATGCATGCAGTGAGTGTTTTTCCATATCCGGAAACGGGAACGACTGTTTTCAATTTTCAATTTTCTTCCCTAGCGGTGGAAAAGGATCCAAACAGAGCTCCAGCATGTGACCAGAATCAATGTGTTTTGCCTGATTGTTTTTGTTCACCTGATGGTACACAGATTCCGGGCAAGCTGGAACCAAGCCAAGTACCGCAAATGATCATGATTACGTTCGATGATGCCATCAATAACAATAATATTGATATTTATGATAAAATCTTCAAAGAAGGTAGAAATAATCCAAATGGTTGTTCCATCAAGGGAACATATTTCATATCGCACAAGTATACCAATTATTCGGCTGTTCAAGAGATGCATCGGAGAGGACACGAAATTGCTGCACATTCCATCACGTAAGTATCAACCAATTTCTTCGGATTAATAATGATTATGATTATTATTGAACATGCACACACAGGCACAATCCCAACGAAAAATATTGGAGCGAAGCAAGCACGGAAACATGGGCCAAAGAGATGGCCGGTGTACGTTTGATAATCGAACGTTTTGCCAACATTACGGATAATTCGATTGTGGGCGTCCGTGCACCGTATCTACGTGTTGGTGGTAATAATCAATTTTTCATGATGGAAGAACAAGCTTTCCTCTATGATTCAACCATAACCGCACCGTTGAGCAATCCACCATTATGGCCATATACATTGTATTTCCGTATGCCGCATAAATGCCATGGTAACGGGCAAAATTGTCCAACCAGATCTCATGCTGTTTGGGAGATGGTCATGAACGAGCTGGACCGTCGTGATGATCCCAACTTCGATGAAGAACTATCCGGATGTTCAATGGTGGATAGTTGTGCCAACATCATCACTGGTGATCAATTTTATAATTTTTTGAATCATAATTTTGATCGCCATTACAAAACCAATCGTGCACCGTTGGGCGTGTTCTTCCATGCCAGTTGGCTCAAATTGAACCCCGAATATTTGGACGCGTTCATCCAATGGATTGATGAAGTTTTGGACAAAAATGATGTTTACTTTGTCACCATGACCCAGGTTCTGCAGTGGATGCAACAGCCGACCCCACTGAACAATATCCGAGAATTTTCTCCTTGGAAAGAAAAATGCGAAGTACGCGGACAGCCCTTATGTAATCTGCCTAATGCATGTGCATTGTCCACAAGAGAATTGCCAGGCGAAACGATCCGTTTGCATACATGTGCTGAATGTCCACAAAATTATCCATGGCTTGAGGATCCGACTGGTGATTATTTTGCTTTCAAATAGATTCAAATTCATCCCTGTCTAAATCCTGTATCCTTGCATACATTTTCTCTGGCTCTTTATTATTATCATTATTATCGTCTACCAATGGTGTCCACGCTCCAAGTGTGGAGAACGACGATCCAAACCAAACTGAAAAACAAATTCGAATTAGAATGTCTCCACCATTGAACATTATTATTATATAACTCGAACGAATGCAGAAATTTAACCCTCTTATTAGAAGCTTTATTTTTTTTATTATTAAATTTTGTCTCGCAAACTGCCTGTTTTTAGTCTTCTTCTTCTTCTTCTTGGTTGTTTGAAACACACACACACACACGTACACATCAATTAAAATCAATTATTTTCAATCAATTTTGATCGTGCGTTCCGTGGCCGATCGTTATCGTCAACCGTTATTGTTGTCCAAATTGCTTGCACCAAATTTGGCCATATATCTCTTTTGTTTGTTCAAACCGAACCGACCGAACAAACAAAAGGAAATAACAACAATAAATTCATCTCAATAAGTGTATGTGAAACACACAATTGAAGGCCAAAGTTATTCGCCACATAAAACGATCCACCACGCACGACATAACGTAGCCCAAAAGATGCTATTATCGTTGTTTCTTGCCCATAGAAATCCTTATGAGAATATACGGGAACACCATCACCAGCACCAAATATAGGGTGGTATCTGGTGTGTAAAGGAATTTTCCTTCTTCATTTTGGTTCGAATTGAGTTCGAAAAAGAACAAAATTCAATAACGACAACAGCTATTCATTTTTATGCTTATTTCGATCTGCAATAAAACGAAAATTGAATCAATACGGGCG
Source organism: Amerodectes protonotaria (assembly GCA_025882695.1). Taxonomy (NCBI): domain Eukaryota; kingdom Metazoa; phylum Arthropoda; class Arachnida; order Sarcoptiformes; family Proctophyllodidae; genus Amerodectes; species Amerodectes protonotaria. The sequence continues at coordinate 17,998 of JAOZJS010000841.1, forward strand.
AATTCGACATTTTTGCTGAGCATATTCTTACCTTGTTTTCTGAAATTTAAATTGTATGAATATTGTGAATTGTGATGGATTTCGATCTGAAATAAAACAAAAATGGAATCAATACGGGGATATTCTGTATTTTCGATCTTTTTTTGTACGTTTTTTCCAAATTCTAGGAATCATGCTCCGGCTTGTTTAATATAAAATTTGCTGCAATTCTGAATTTTCAATGGTGTTGATGATGAAATGATCGATATTATTCTGTGCTGTTTTGTGTCAAGAAGCTCAATTTTCGCTTGAACAATAGCAATAATGAAAAAAAATGATGCGAATGATGATAATTGTAGTTAATGGTCTCGGTACTGGTGTTGTGTTGGCTAAAATAGCCAGAATAAATGAAAAAAATAACAATCAGTTAACAATGCTAACAAAAAAAATGATTAGTCACAAATGATAACAAAAACAATGATTAGCCAAAAGTGTGATGAACATTTTCGGCTATCGCAGAAATTACCTTAATTATCAATTTATTGATCTTGATTCTTGATTCTCGATGCTAAATCCACTTCTTCAGACATCGGGTTCGATGATTTTCGTTTTTCAGGTAAAATTCGGTGAATGATTCAAAAAGAATTCTAAAATCATTCTAAATTTGTCAGGCAGGTCGAGGAACGATGTTTGCCAAATTTGCACATTCTGAAAAATCACTGAAAATTTATGAGCGCCATCTGTTGGAAATCGTTGGTAATGTATTTTCTATGGGAAAATCGCAAAATTTTGATTTTATTTTATTTTTTTTTCAATTTATGGACAACTTTCGGGTTGATGTTAACCAAACCAAACCAAACTTCACGCCAATTGCCAATCGCCAAT
>JAOZJS010000842.1:0-18854 GCA_025882695.1 Amerodectes protonotaria
GTGTGTGTGTGTGTGTGTGTGTGTGTGTGTGTGTGTGTGTGTGTATGTGTGTGTGTGTTTCAGAAATACCAAACGAGAGAAAACAAAAAACACGGGAAAAAAGTTCCCAGTGGGTGCCCGAACGTAAGCACACACACACACACACACACACACCAGCACACGCACACGTTTGATACGGTCGGGTTGTGAGAAAAAAAATACCCGAAACGTACACACAAACGCAATACAAAACACCGTAGAACTAAACTAAACTGAATAACCGCAACAACAAACGGTAAACAAGCGGTAAACAAAACACGCACACACACACACGCAATCGGTTCCACGTTTTTTTTTCGGGAAAAAAATTGAAAGCCGGCAACAAACAATACGAGATCGATCATCTTTGTTGTTGTTCCAAGTTATTCTTAGCGGCCATTTTTATTTTGTTGGGCGTGTCTTGATCCCGAAATTCTCGGTGATCTCGGTGGTCCGGTCAACACGCACCATTCTCAAAACTCCGCAATCCGGAAATCCCGGTTTTTTCGGTAAGTTTTCTCCGGTTATTGTTTTTCTTGTGTTGTCTCCCGTTACCTTTGCGAACGGAATTTCAATGGCGCCCAACACCAGACACACCTGGCGTCAACGAGATTCCGTATTATTATTATATCCTGTTATACAACAAAACAAAACAATAATGATTTTTAATAGGTTATTTACACGAAACAACATGAATATGAACCAACCAACCAACCAACCAACCAACAAGGGCCATAATCATAATCATAACCACCGTTATTATTACTATTATTACTATTATTATGATGTAACATTCATTCATTGTGTGTGTGTGTGTTGTTCCAACAACAACAAAAAAAAGTTTTAATGTTGTTGGTTTTGGTTTAGGCGCCATATGTGCCTTGGAACATGGTTCCAAATTACCATGTAGTATGCTTGGATAATGCATGTGTGTGTGTGAGACCGAGAGCGAGAGCGAGAGAAAAACATCCCAATGAATCCCGTATTCATAGCGGTACACCGACACACCAATAACAATAACTTTTCTGGTTCAACACCAAACGCGCCCAAAATAATAACAATGCTTGAACGCCTCGATACCTATAATAATAATAATAATAATAATAATGATTTCTATTTGGCACGTTGAACAACAACAACAACAACAACAACAACAACAACAACCACAACAATAACAATGCTTGTTACCATTGTTGTTGTATGGTTGTTACAATTGTTGTTGTTGTTGTTGTTGTTGTAGTCGGGCCCGGATTTACCTGAGGTGCCCGGACCATCATTGTTGACCACGGTCTTTTGGACCGCGATTTTCGTATTAAATTATTATTATTATTATTATTATTATTATTATTATTATTATTATTATTATTATTATTGTTATTCTTGTTATTGTTTTAAGCCTCTATTTGATTTTTTTGGCATAAAATGTATGCTGGTAATTCTGGATTCTATATAACGGTATTTTTGGGTATCGAAATCTTGTATTTCATGCTACAGTTGCCTCCACTTTGGCAAGTGTTGCTGTGTTTGTTTGAACTTTTTTTCCTAAAGCTGATTTATTTTGTTGTTGTGAATACCATCATCATCCATCCCTTCAAGGGAGCCAATAAAGCCGAAACACTAACGCCAATTCCCTCGATGGCGCCCGTATTTTCGCCCGACAAACCAGAGAATCCAGAGAATCATCATGGGTAACATTAGGCAAATAATGGAGAGACGATAAATTCTAAATAAAAAGAGAGAATTGCAGCACACAGCAGCAGCAGGCTTGTGCAATTCTTGAGGATTCTTCCTGGAAAGTTTATTTCGGGCAAAGATCATCAGGAGAGAAACGTTAGCAGATTCTCGTCGAGATGATGGTGGTGGTTCGCGAGACAGTTTTGGAATCTTAATAATCTTACATAATAATAATAATAATAATAATAATAATTCAAACAAGCCTGAATAGCCTGAATAATGTTCTATGGGCGTGTGGGCGTGTGGGCGTGTTGGTGTGGGTGTGTATGTATGTGAGTGGGTGTTTTTTTTTGCGATTCCATCATAAATGGGCCATAAAATCCACCCAGCAAAAGCGAAAAAAAAACGAGTAATAACAATCACACAAACGCCACGATTCTTGCTTGGTTGCTAACAAGCGGAATGAAAAAGATGAAATTTGATGTGTGTGTGTGTGTGTGTGTGTGCGAGTGCGAGTGCGAGTGCTTAACATCCAATTTTTATGGGCCACATTCGGATTATTGTTGTTGTTGTTGTAAAATAAAGATGTGCCCAGCGCACACACACACAATTCATTTGGATTTGGATTGATCATTGTGAAATTCGAACAGAATTTTGCCGTCCAAATGGACTACGACCATTCCGGGAAAAGGATTCTATTTGTGATGTGATCCAAATGTGTGTGTGTGTGTGCTTTCCAGGAATCCAGAAAATTCATTACCAAATCAAGCAAGCAAGCTTAGCTTATAGCCTACTTTTCGCGGAAACTTAGTGCACACGGTTTTCATGTTTGATCATCATCATCATCATCATCATCATCAACAACATCATCATTATCATTACTTAAGATATTACCCGAATAAGATTATTTACTGGCGTTGTTGTTGTTGTTGTTTTTGTTGCTGTTTTCTTGGGAAATCCAATTTTACCGTAGGTGTGTAAGCGCCTGTGCGTGCCTGCATTATTTAGTTATGCGCTAATGCGCTAGTTAGTTAGTGTTCCTAGTGTTCCGGTTGGCCCTTCCAGAATGCGAGGGGCGTTCACAAACGAGATGATGGACCCAAAAATTAATCTTCATTGTCGTCATCAATAATTAACTATTAACCAAGAAACATAGCTTATTTGAACCAAGAACGAAAAAAAAAAATAAGTAGTATAAAACAACAACATGTATTTAACCTTGCGTTTATAGGCGTTTGGTGGTTCATGCACCGTGTAAACAGCAGTAGCAGCAGCAATTCTTCTTTTAGCAATTTCATTTCTTTTTCCTTTCTTTCTTTCCAATCCTCTTTGGTCAAGGTTTCTTAGTTTGATTTTCGGAGGAATTTTCTCACTGTTTTTCCAGTTTGTTTTTTGGTCATAAATAACGTCCAACATCCCTTCATCCTTTGATCGTTTGTTCGTTCTGTTCATCTGTTTGTTGTTAGGATGCTCTGGATGGTAAGCAACACACACACATACAAACACACATAAACCATGCAAATAATTTTCCCCTTCCAATAATTGAAGTCGTCGTTGTTGTTGCTGAATATTACATGGTGTTCGAAAAAAAGCGGCGACACGGCCAATGTTTCATCATTAACAAGAGCATTAACAACGACAACAACAACAACAACAACAACAAATCATTCCACCAATGGTAAACATGGTAGACATTTAGGGCCATTTAGTTTCGCCAATCATCAACATCAGCACCATTGTTGATGCTTATGCTTTTGGTTGGTTGATGTTGATGTGGATGTGGATGTGGATGATGTTTGTTTTTTGTTGCTCTTCTCGTCATATTTCGGCTTCATCCGTTCTTCATCCGTTCATCATCATCATCATCATGGCTATATCCCTTTATTCAATCATTCATTCGTTTCATTCTACAAATTATTGCCAAATGCAAATATGTAGATGTGGATGTGGATGTGTGGATGTGGATATTCATCATCATCATCCACACCGATAATCGCCATCCTGCTCATCATCATTATTGATCACCATTCGATTTTTGGGGATGGAGAGAGAGAGGACGGGAAGAAATATGAATTATGTCTACTACTAGACTGTACTATGGATAGTGTTGGATTTGGACACACACATACACACATAGACACATAGACACACCCCTTTCATTTCATCCACATATACGAAGTAGAAAAAAATTTGTTGAAAACCGAATTAGCCGATTCGGCATGGTGATGAATAATTCGCTCTTGCTCTCGCTCTCTCACTCTCTGTGTGTGTTCGTGTGTGCGAAAGTGTGCGAGAGAGTGTATGTTTGTCGAAGGCTCTTTTTTTCTCCTTCATTCCGATCACCTAGGTGCCACCGTATCCAATAAACGGTGTGTGTGTGTGAGTGTGTGTGTGTGTGTGTGTGCTGGGATATTCAAATGAACATTTGAATTTAAGCGGTTTAACGAAGCGAATGTTCGTTTTCCAGATTGTCGGCATTGAGCATTGATTATTATCATTGATTAGCACTGTTGTTATGTTCTATACGGTTTTCGCTTTGATTTACCAATTGTGCTTAACAATTCTAACAACAACAATCATGACCATTCTAAACTTGGCTTGTTCTCTCCAATTTCCGGTTTTCTTTTTAGAATATCAACGCGTAACGGTAGATTCAAAACATCCACCAAGAATTTTGTTTGTTTCCGACGAAAAACTCCAACAACAACAACAACAACGATCGGATCCAGACCGTTTCCCGAATTTTGATCGATACAGAATCATGCCGTTGGCCAATTTGATTGTACCATGGAATGTCAAACCGAAAGAGGTAGGTTGTTGTAATAATAATAAGCGCGCACACACGAAAGCGCGCACACACACACACAAGCATACACACATACACCTACATTCTATAGGCGAATAGTTTGGACGGAAATCAAAATTGATTTCTGGTTGTTGATCGTTTGTACTAAATAAATGTGGCTCTAAGCAACGAAAACTTTCCAATTACCTAGGTTACATTTTTAACCCAAAAAAAAAGTTTATTTGTATTTTGTTTTGCGCCAATTCGCACAGTTCGTGCAGTGGTACCTGATTTACCTAGAGCAGGCGTGAGCAAACCACGACCCACCAAGCATTTCTCAACAGGAGACGATAGACGATGCTCTATTCCCCGCCCCTCTCTCTCTCTGATTGGTCCAGTGGGTCCAGTGGTGATTTGAACGACGATGACGAGACGCACTATAAACAGGAGACGAGGAGGAGTATTCCTCTTGCTGATTGGCCCAATGTGATGATTTGACCCCCGATACACTCTATGAACACGATAAGAAGGCGTTTCGCTGTCGTAACACAAATAAAAAACAACAACAATACACCTTCTTCTCTAGTTCAAAGATGTCGTAGTAGTTCTACATTCTACACTACTACTTTAAGTGCGTACCGTTGATTGAAAAGGTTGTTCACCACTGACCAAAAGCACTGATGATTTTTCTCATCAGAAGCTCCGCCCAGGGGGAATTTTTCAAGGAGAGGGGAGTGGCATATTTTACATCCAATTATCATTAATATTATGTTTTGTCTGGTTTCCAAATGTGTCTGTTGCTCAAGGTGTTTGGGCCAAAACAATTTTGGATACGAACGTTGCATAATATTGCGCCAAACTTAGTGCGACAATGGCCACCAACCCCGTGGCAAGATTCGTTTTTTAATGAGTTTTCTTGTTAGCTGAAATAAAGTGAGGAACTTCTAGAAGCTAGAATCAACATTTCCATTTCAATATTTCAATTTGGGAGTATTCAAGCATTCAACACCATACGAGAGATGCATCAGATTATGTTTGGCGGTTGCTTGAATTAAGTTCTGGTTTAGGGTTCTCATTTTTCCTTTGGGAATTTTGTCGTTTTCTTGTCATTGAAGATTGGCTCCTCGGCCACTCCCAGTCCAGAAGATCCGCCAATGGGATCGATTATCACTCAGATGGCTCACATCATTTGTCAGCAACCACAACCACAACAGCATCAGCAGCAGCAGCAGCAACAACAACAACAACAGTTGCTTCTAGGCCGATTCCACCAGGGCCGTGAAGATCCGAACAACAATGGATTAGGAGTGGATGCCAACTTGTCCGAGAGAGAGTTAGCCTTTTCCCGTCAGCCAACATTGCCGTTGGGAGCCGAATCGCAGGAACAAGATAATCAGGATGATATTAATGATTCGGATTCAAGAACCAATGTAATAAAATTTTGAATCAGATTTCGTTTTTGAATCAGAGTCTTTGATATCATTGATTTGTATTAGGATGATGTTGTTCCGGATCCGTTCCAAATGGATCATGGTTCGATGGCCAACGCCAATGGACCATCAGCCACGGCAATGGTGACTGATTGTGATGAGCATGAAATAGAATTGACCAATGTTACCAAAGAAGGTTCAAGCACTGCAAATCCATCGCAGTTTTGTTTGATACGGATCCTGGGCGAAGGTTCGTTTGGTAAGGTTTATCTGGTGAAAAAGATTATCGGTCCCGATGCTGGTCAATTGTATGCAATGAAAGTGCTTCGTAAAGCAACATTAAAAGGTAAATGGACACTGCCCCTTCATGATGATTTTAATTGGATGTTCTTTTTTTTTGTTTGAAATCCGCAGTTCGTGATCAGCTTCGATCGAAAATGGAGCGTGATATATTGGCCGATGTTCAACATCCGTTTATTGTTAAATTGAATTATGCATTTCAGACACAAGGAAAATTGTATCTTGTTTTGGATTATCTTCGCGGTGGTGATCTTTTCACCAGGCTAAACAATGAAGTTATGTTCACCGAAGATGATGTTAAATTCTATCTGGCCGAATTGGCTCTGGCCTTGAACCACCTTCATTCATTGGGCATAATCTACCGAGATTTGAAACCGGAAAACGTTTTGCTGGATTCATCCGGCCATATTAATTTGACGGATTTTGGCCTAAGCAAAGAATCATTGAATGATGAAAAATGTTATTCATTCTGTGGCACTGTCGAATACATGGCACCGGAAATCATTTCCCGTAAAGGCCATACCCATGCAGTGGATTGGTGGTCATTCGGCGTGTTAATGTTCGAAATGTTGACCGGTGTATTGCCGTTTCAGGGCGCCTCTCGCAAGGAAACCATGCAACAGATCATGAAGTAGGGAAACCGGAAATCCAAAAAATCAAAAATAAATTCTGTCTTCTAAACTCTAAAATCGAATTTCCTTTTTCCTCACATTCTCTTTTCCTCTTCCTTTCCAGAGCCAAATTGTGCATGCCACAGTATTTGAGTCAAGAGGCCCAGAATTTATTGAGGCAATTGTTCAAACGTAATCCATGCAATCGTCTTGGTTATGGGCCTCGTGAAAAAGAAGCCATACAATCGCATCCATTTTTTTCATCGTTAAATTTTGAAAAGTTATTTAAAAAAGAAGTTACGCCACCATTCATTCCGCCACTGTTACCGTTGCCGACCGATGGCCACCAACAATATCACAAAACGAACAACAACAACAACAACAACAACAATGATGATTCTAAAGAATCCAATTGTGACCAACGTTTGATACCAGATTCGCCCGGTATACCGCCCACAACCGAAAACAGAGAACTATTCAGAGGATTTAGTTTTGTTGCACCGCAGCTTATGCAACAAATGTCGTTGAATGATGTTGGTGATGCTGGTGCTGGTGCAGGTGATGATGTATCGGCTGATAATGTGGATTCTGGCTCCAACAAAGCAGGTCCTTCAACAGCAGTTGCTGCTGCGGCTACGGATACGATTGCCACCACAACACCAATGGACGATTCATCGATTAGCAACACCGGTATCAATACCACTGGCTGGGTGAAATCATTGAATGATTTTCAATTCATGGATGAATTGGGTCGTGGATCATATTCTGTTTGCAGACGTTGTATTCATGTTAAAACCGGAAAACAGTACGCTGTAAAGGTATGTGTCCTGGGTATATATCTATGATACGTTCATAAATTCAATGATGATTTGATGAATGATTTTTTCATACGTAGATTGTCGATAAAAAGAAACAGGATTGTTCGGAAGAGATTTCTGTGCTCACCAGATATAGTGATCATCCGAACATTGTTACATTCTATGATGCATTAGAGGACAATGATTATGTCTATCTGTTCCTGGATCTGATGGAAGGTGGTGAATTGTTCGAGAAGATTGTCGAGAAAAAATTCCTAAACGAATTGGAAGCATCGGAAATAATGGAAGTACTTGCATCTTCAATCAACTATCTACATGAACATGGTGTGGTACATCGTGACCTGAAACCATCAAACATTCTGTACGCGGATCGTAGCTATAAGCCATCATCTATCAGGATTTGTGATTTTGGTTTCGCCAAACAAATGCGAGCCGAAAACGGCATGCTAATGACGCCTTGTTATACTGCTAATTTTGCCGCACCGGAAGTTTTACGTAGACAAGGCTATGATAAAGCTTGTGATATTTGGTCTCTTGGTGTTTTGCTATACACTATGCTTGCCGGGTATGTTGTCTTATTCGGACTGAATGAATGAATGAATGATTCATTCGGTGGTTTGATCATGTTAAATTTGAATGATTTTTCCCCTCCGAATTCAGAATGACACCGTTCGCGAACGGACCGGAAGATACACCGGAACAAGTATTGGATCGTATTGGTTCGGGCAATTTTGATATTGAAACAGGTAGTTGGATCAACATTTCTCAATCAGCAAAGGTATGATATATATATATATATAATATATGCTAATATTTAGAAAGCATATTATCATATCAAACCGATCATGTTGTATTCATCCACCCCAGGATCTGGTGACCAACATGCTACATCTGGATCCAACAAAACGTTACAAAGCATCGGAAATATTGGAACATCCATGGATCAAGGATCGTGATTGTTTGCCTAAAACAGAACTACCGCAAGCAGAAGATCCGCTAGTGGTTTATGCAAGCATGAGCCTTGTGTTCAATGCCATTGCCAAACCAATACCGTTAACATTGAATCCAGTCAAAAGCTCTAGATTGGCCAAACGAAGAGCTATGCGCAAAACTACTGTATCCATTGATTGAGAATCCACAAACGATTCTTGGATCCTGGATCTTGGTTCCTGCTTCTTCTTTTTTCTTATTCAAATTCAAATTTCCCCCTCGAAGCCATTGAAAACACTCGCACAACAATGAATTGAATTGAAACCCCGTAGAACATTAGTACAAAATAATACGGAATTATAATAATTATATAATCCAAAACTTCTTTGATCCAAAACTGAACCAAATCAACAAACGCCAGTCTTTCTCATTGTTATGATTATCATTATTTTATTCCAAATTCTTGAGAGATTTCCGATTGATACCCGATTGACCCCTAGCATTTTGCTTGCCAGTATGCTTGTCTGCTTGCGTGTGTTTGGTCTGAATGATAGATCTGGCTTGAATTTCAGTTAATTATTATTATTATCATTTTATTATTATAATTTTCAAAAGAAAAATGATTCAATTTTCACAAGGAGAAAAATACAAAAAAAATCCAAAAAAATCCATTGAATCGGATCAAGAAGAAATGAAATTTTGAGAAATTTATCAAAAATAAAAAAAATCTGACTATAAGGATGATGATGATGATGATGAAAGGATTAAATCAAACGCGAAATAAAAAATACATCCAAATCACCATTGATTGTGGTTCAAAAAAAATGAGATTCAATTGAAACAAAGAAAAAAAAGGAATTGAGGGTAGGTAGCAGGAAACCAACGATCGATACATGATGAACAAAGGTAGCAGGAAACCAACGATCGTTACAATCGATTTGGAATGAGAATGTGTCAGAGGATATCGTTATCGACCATCACCAGGCCTTGGCGGCACTGCAGTGAGGCAAAATATATCTGTCACTTTTCAGAATACATCGTTACATTATTTTCCGGTTTTTGTTGGCCAGTATATCCGACTTCGATTATTCTTAATGGATAGCTTTTCTTGGTTTTCATTGAGAATTTGTTCCATAATTTGTTGTTCCTGATCTTCATTCTCATTTTGGATGATCAAGTTGTCGGATGTTGTCGGATCATCGTTCACGTTTGATGATTGTGGCATTTCGTTTGATTTATTGGCTGCTAATAGTAATTTATCGATTGATGGTAGCTGATTGTTGTTGTCCATCAAATGTACAACAATCGGTGTTTGTTGTGAATGTTGTTGTTGATTTCGATGGTTACGTTTATGTGTTGCAAATGAGTTCTTCCAAGGTGTGGAGAATCCACAACCCGGAAAACCACAACGGAACAGACTGGTTGTTCCAGAATGTTGGCGTTTATGGACGTTAACATTGCCCTTGAAATTGGTTCTATATTCACAACCAGGATAATCACATTTGTATGGCTTGATACCGGCATGCAAAAAATCATGGGCTTGGAGGCATTGTTTCCATTTGGTACTATAACTACAACCATCTACCTTACACGGATATTCTTTGTTTGGCTGTTCTTTTGCCGTACCCGCCTTTGCCGGTGGTTGCAAATCAGCTGAAGACATTGGTACATTTTCATTGTCCGTGTTATTCGTTTGCACAAGAAAAGAGTAAGAGAATGATCGTTTCCTTCCTCTAGCATTAGTTGGTGGGTTATTATCCATCATTATGCTGGACGGATTGGAAGCAGATGATTGGACCACGGCTGTCGCAACGGCTGCCGCCCCATTGTCTCCATTCCCATCATCATCATCATCGCTTATGGTAATCATGTCTTGTTCCAAATAAGCGGCGGCCGTTTTTTCACCGCATCCGGTGGTCTTGTTGCCGGTAGATCCCGATCCAAAACGATGTTTGTGTTTTTTATGTATTTTTACATTACCCTTATAATTTGAGATATAATCGCATCCAGCTACATCACAGTGATACAATATTTCGCCAGCATGGGTACGTTTATGCATTGATAAACGTTGTTTTGTGTTGGTTTTAAATCCGCAATCCTTGTGATCGCATAGAAACATTGGGCCATGGATGTTTGATGTAGTATAATTATCAAGAGTTCTGTTGTAGATGATTGAAGGTGGATTAGAATTAACCATACTGGCCTGATCAATCGATGTTGATTTACTATGGATGCTATTGAATGTTGTGGATTTTGAATGATGAGCCGAACTATGCGCACCGCCATCCGAAGAGCTTTTTTCCTTTGTTTGCGACAAACGTTCAAACAAACGAACATCAGTGTTCTTTTCGTTCGAATCTCCCCGCGTAATTTTGATAAATTTGAGTGATGCGAGTGCTCCTGTGCTTGTTTTTCTACACCAAAAAGCTCCTGTTTCGCGACCACCTTTGCTGTGATCATTTTTGGACGTATTGTCTTGTAGATTGGACATTTCACAGCTGTTATCAATGCAGTTTTGCGTGGAATCTGATGTAGTTTTCAATGACATTTCACATAGTTCCGTTGGTAAATGCATATCACCGCTTTTCAACCTATTGGAACCATTACGCTGAAGATAGCGATCGCCATCCACATCATTTTCATCCTCATCATCATTCGGATTATTAGCACATTCTTTTTCTTGCTCATTACCGGGTTCCAATTGGATCAATGGGTGTCCACCGTTACTTTTCAAATGTTCAGAATTGTTTTGCTCACCGATATCATCATCTTTATGTGGACCATGATCATGATCATGATGATCATGGTTGCCAGCCACCGCTACAGCATTGGTACCAACATTTTCGGCGGAATCAAGGCCGATTCCTTCGGATGGATTTGCCACCGACGGATTCGACTGCAAAAAACTGTTTGATCCGCCTTCTTTGGGATTGTTTCCGTCGGAAAAAATCGATGTGATTTTTTGATCGTCTCCACACGATTTGTCGAACGAAATTTTGAGATCATATTTTTTGTTCCAATAACGTAGATCCTTTTTGATGTTATTCAATGTAGTTTGAAATTTTTTTAATAAATTTGCATGAGTAGCATCTTGGTGTTTGGAGAGTATGGGTACGGGTGTTATCTTATCGATATAATCATTTGACAAGCGTTTGATATTCTCAAGAATATTAATCGATAGTTTCATTGAAATTACCAAATCTCTCAATTCATTGTTTTCTTGTTGAATTTTGCGGCAACAATCTGATGTTGTTGGTTTTGTTGCAGCCATCATTGAATAATGATGAAATGATGAAATGATTGCACTGATCTGAAACAAAAGGAGAAAGAGAATGAGAATCATAAAAAAAACAACAACAATTAACTTTTCAAACTACTTTGACAAAAGTTAACTTCAAATTGACCAATTTATAAATTTAGATATCACGATTCAATAGTATCACGCATACACACATGCTCATAAACATGCGGCTCACAACGGCTCATTTCTAAACTATTTCAACCACACTTGGTTAGGAATGTGGAAATGGTCATTTTTAATTTTGAATTTTTAAATATTCGTCTTCATACAAAAATCATTTTTCGGGCATACCGAAATGACAGAATGTGCTTTGTTCGATGCTCAATAGTGATGATGGTGGCTGTTCTCATTTTATTTGAAATTCTTTTTTTTTAATATTTCTGGTTCAATCACCATTTGTGGAAAATATTTTTTCAAATTTCATACCCGTTCTCTTTGGTGCGTTACGTTCCAATGATTGGCAGGACATTATTATTACTAGTCGACGATCGTCGTTGTTGTTGTTGTCGTTGTTGTTTTTGTCGTTACCATTACTATAACTATAATAACCATCATCATTATTCTGGCAGCTTTTATTCAGCCATTATTGTTATTATTGTTATTATTATTATAGTTATAGTTTTTGTGTTTTTCTCGCGCTCGCTCTGTCTGTGCATTTGTGTGCGTTTGTGTATTCGGTTCGGTTCAGTTCGGTTTCGGGAAAACCATAGAAATTATATTTATTATTATTATTATTATCATTATTATTATTTCATTTATATCACCAAAGACAATCGTATATTGGTCTTTCTCTCTCTCTCTCTCTCTGTGTCTGCTCGGGATTGTCTGTCTGCTTGTGTCTATGAACAAATGCGAGCCTGGGAATCCAACAAGAATCATCTTTGCCCAATATGGTTGTGCATAATTCTGCAATTACTTTGATTATTACTATTATTATTATTATTATGCAATAGTAATAATCATGACCATAATTATAATCATTATGATGCAGAGAGAAAGAGAATATTCCCAAAAAAGTGTTCAAAACGGCAACGAGAAAAGTTTCAAACAAGAACCAGGACCATAAAAATAATAATGATGATGATAATCCGAAAAAAATATGCGCTATAATAAGATAATTATAATTACATTGGAACTTGCATGTAAATATTGTTCAAAGCGCGCAGGAGTGTGTGTGTTCGAACATTGGGATCCTCATCGGGATTCTCCAAACTACATTATCCGCGTTGGTGCACTCTAGGCCCCACGCACCATCGATGGTGCTCAACCCTTTTCAATCACAGGGGCCAATTTAAAAAATTTTCAAAAAACTGTTTGACGGGCCGCACACACACACACACACACACACACACACACATTTAGTGCATAAAGTGTTAAATGTAGACCAACACGACGAACGCGCAGTGCTGAACAGCACGCAGATACGCCTTCTTTTCCTATTTATAGTGTGCCTCGTCATCAGATCAATTCATTATTGGACCAATCAGAGAAAGAGGAATATAGCTTGGAAATGCTGTGCTGTTTGCCTGAATGCTTGATTGATTGATTGATTGATGCTCCTCTTGGGCGGAGCGCCGGCATCGACAATGCGATGGGAATGCGCGCATCGAGCAAAAACAAAATCTATTTAATCCTTACCTAATTACTAATGGTCATAATAGGGCGGCTTAAATCGGAAATCGTAATTTTAAATCCAAAGCTTTTTGAATCCACACATATTTTTCCATTTTTTCTTCGAATTTCGATTTGTTTCATTCGGAGATTATTTTTTTGAATCTTTCTTTTTTTTCAAAATGATTGAACACCAAAAAAATTTTTTTCCCGTTCGAGGAAAATTCAATAAATCACATTGAAAAAGTATTGGACGATAAGAATTTTTGTTTTTGGGCGATGAGGGAATGGCCATTTTTGAATATTAATCACCATCTTGTTTTTAGGGTGTTTACTCTCTCTTCTCTTGTCTTGTCTTGTTCAAACTGCTCTCTTTTTTTCTACGAAATTCATTCATTCATTCATCTTCTTATTATTCTTAATCCTTTCTAGCATAATCCTCTTCTTCCTGTCGTACAATTTTTTATTATCATTATCATTAAAGCGATTGTGATTAAAACTTATTCTTATTTTTATTATTATTCGTTGTTTTTGGCCGTAAATTTTTTTTTTATATTTTTCGTCTTCGTATCCATCATCAAGCAAAATACACCTTTCCAAACAATACGCGCCGCACACCTTAACGAGAGAAAGAGAGAGAGAGATGGTTTGAACGACAACGACAACAACAAAAGCAACAGCAACGACGACGACGACCAACAAAAATCATTAATTCCGAATACCTGGCACACAAAGAAACATAACGCGCAATGCACACACACACACACACATACACATGGCATTTGGGAAGGAACCAAAAACATACCAAGTTAGCAACAACAACAACAGCAAAATCAAAAAACAAAAAATATAAAAATTATCTTTGAAATTTATTTCGTTTCCAGCACACTTTAGCACCACCACCACTTAATCTTCTAGTTTTTCCACTTTTTTTTGAAGAAAAAAACAGTGAAATCCAATTTTTTTCTAATTTCAAAATTCAAATTCAAATTCCACGTTATTTTTATGCTCGCGCGCAAAATAATGATAATAATAATGATTATGGTGCCCACACGCGCACACACGCACAGGACACGCCCATACATTGACATATATCACACACCGTACAAATAGGAGGAGCTAACCGGAGAGGAGGGTCTCGCCATTTACTATCGCAACGCCCAATATCATCGAAAACTCCCACAAAAAAATGAAATGAAAATGAAAATGAAATACGTTTCGAATTCAAATCGAATCGTATCGAATTGTATGGAAATTATTATAATTATCACTTTGTGTGAGGTATATAATTATTACTTTTATTATTATCATCATTATAAATACATATTTGGCCAAGGTGTGCACCGTAATTATTGCCATTATTATTATTATTATTATTATTTGTATTATTATGATGGAAGCAAAACAATGATGATAATAATTATAATTATTATCATTATTATTATTGGCAGCCAGGGAGCCAGGACAGGAGTCCAGGTAGCGAGCGAGCTAGCGAGAGGGAAGCCAGGGAGCAAACATTAGAAATAAAAAATAAAAAAGTTTGGATTTCCATCGCGATCATTATTATCATTATTATTGTTGCTGTTGCTGTTGCCGTTGTTTTATTTCACATCTGCGAGATTAAAACCATCATTGGAACAACAACAACAACAACAGACAGGAGAATAAGAACAGGAGAATGAATTTAACATCAAGAAGATGAAGAAGAAGAAGTAAAAAAATTAAATTAAAAAGCTTAAAAAAACAGGTATTTGAATTTTGTTTTGTCTTCTCCCTCTCTCGATCTCTCGTTGCAGATTGTGTGCGTGTTGGATGCGGAATGGATGGATGGCCGGATGGTTGGCTGCCCCCTGTACAACCATGGCCGGAACATTCCAGGTAATAATATAATGTAAAATGTTTGGAAAATTTTTCGCCTTCTTCTTCTTCTTCTTCTTCTTCTTGTTTTATTTCATTTTAGTTTCGTTTGAATATTTTAAGCAAATAATAATATATAAAAACGATAGCATTAATAATAATAATAAAACTTGAAAGTAATCTTCTTCTTCATTATTCACAATCGCATTTATTTTTGGATGTTATTCTCTCGTTCTCCCGCTCTCGTTCGCTTTGCTAAATATTTATTTTCAATTGAAACACACACACGCACACACAACCAAACACAGGTGTGGTTCCAGTGTAATTTTTTGCTGTTGTTGTTGTTGTGTGTTTGAAAGCTGTATTTTTTTGGGTAGAAAACAAACTAAACTAAACTAGACAAACTTCAGGTGAATTGGAGGCTTTGTGTGCGTGTGTGTAAGGCCAAAAATGGCCAAACAACAACGACAAGACAATGAGGATGAGGATGATTGAACTAATTGTGAAGAAGGATACGGAATTTTATGATCGAAATCAAAAATGAAACACGGCCGCCACTGCCAACAGCCAATAGCAACAGCAGCCCAACACCCCGACCACACTATGTATTGACTGGCCAGACGATTGGCCCAATCGATTTTACACACACTTGGCCGCGCCATTACGTGCGAAGTGCGTGCATTGTTTTATTAATTTTAATTATAAAAAATGCTGAACGCTGATTGGCGCTGGCCAGACACAGACATGGCACTATAATCAATCGACTAATCGATCGAAAGCGTTTGAAATGTGTGAAGTGTGTGGTGGTAGAGAAAGCCCTGGTGAGAGAGAGAGTGAAGTGGAGTGGGACGATCCCCAAACAACTAGTCACAAATGACTGTTGATAGTGGACAAGAGTGGACAAGTGGATAAGAGAGGACAAGCTAGAGAAGGCGTACCGCCTACAAAGAGCCTATAAAGGGATTAAGTGCGTGTGTACGTGTGTGTGTGAGTGTATAGGAGTGACGAACAATATTATCATTGTTCAATAATAAAACAATAAACCAATCAAAATCAAGCCAAAACAAAAGTAGTAGTGGATGTTGATGAATTATGAAGATTATGAAGGAGAAGAGCGCGCCCTCGGTTACGAACCACATTAATTAATCCTCATTAATTTTCAATGAAACAAATTTTGAATCATTTGTGTTTCAAAAGAGGTGTTTCTGGAACACAGAAAAAAGACAAAAATATCGTACCATTGAAATTGATTCCAGGTATCGCGGGAACGCCTGATTTGAACGCGCTATGTCTCGCGCTAAGCTCTTTTACCTGGAAAAAAGACGCGAAAATCCCGGCTGGATTATTATTATTATTGTTATATTTGATCGTCTTCTGGGACCTTCCCGAATCAACAACGACGACGACGACAACAACAATAACAACAACAACAACAGTGAAAACAAAAGAAAAATCCGCATCAACCAGATAGAACAATAAAAAGAAAAATAAAACCAAAACAAAACCAAAACCGCAACCACAATTCAAAAATAGAAATTTCAGATAGAAATCGGCAACCAACAACAAGACAAAAAGATGCTTACCAAAATTATCGGATCATCCCCAGAATTGTGTTGTGTTAGCTAGAGGTGTGTTTCACTGCTTTGCATTTCGTGAATTGTTTTTTTCACAAGTCAAACACACACGCCCACCAGGTACCGTTTAGTTAACTCACTTAATCACTTTGGGAGAACAGAACAAAATCTTAAAACCGTCGAAAACCGTCTTAAATTCGCTGGGATGTTTTTAATTGGAACAACAAGATGCACACAAGGGGCAAAATGAAATGAATTTTGAAACAATCAAATGAAATTTTCACGAAATGAAACTAAACAAAACAAAAATCCGCAACAGCAACAGCGGCGGCGACTATGACGACGACGACGACGACCGTAACCGAAAGCATCTCAAGATTACCGCATCACTATTGCGGGCTATTGAGCTCTTTGCTTCTCTCCGGACAAAATTGCTTGATATTATTATTATTTTGACGATTATGGTTACGATTAATATTATTAATACAAATATTACAAATATTAATATTTGATTAATAATAATAATAATAATGATAATAACAATAATATGTTTTTGCAGCGCTTATTATATTTCTGCTGTATAGAAGCTTATTATTTTTTCCATTTTAATTTGCTGCGTGTTTGGTTGGGATGTTTGGGACGTACATCATACATTTACTTGCATAAACGCACATACACCAAATACACACTTGGGCTGATTGGTTGGTTGGTCGCTTGTGTATGCCTGCATACTCTCTAGCTAAGGGGATTCTTGATTGCTTGCTTGCTTTCTCTCTGGCTCTCTCTCTCTCTTGATCTGCCTTTCGGTA
Organism: Amerodectes protonotaria; assembly: GCA_025882695.1. Taxonomy (NCBI): domain Eukaryota; kingdom Metazoa; phylum Arthropoda; class Arachnida; order Sarcoptiformes; family Proctophyllodidae; genus Amerodectes; species Amerodectes protonotaria. The sequence continues at coordinate 17,719 of JAOZJS010000842.1, forward strand.
AAAGTGATGGTGGTGGTGGTGATCGTGGAGATCATGCAAGGTGGTAGCAGCCAATGCAATTGTTAAATGGTTGATATATGATGGATGCGCTGTGGTGAACAAGAACAACCACCATTGCCACAACCATCCCAAAATATGGTTTTGATTTTTTAAATCATTTTTTTGTTGGTTTAAATTTGAAAATTTGAAAATTTGAAAATTGAAATAAATTATGATTATTGTTTGATTTATACTTACGTAACACACATACACACACATCCACATCCGCATCCACAACCAGGTACACTGATTTATCTTTATTAATTTATGTTTGTTGTTCGAGTTGTTTGTTTGATTGTTTGTTTGTTTGTTTGTTTGTTTGCTGGTGTGTGTGTTTGAACAAAAATTATAGCCAAACGACTTAATTGAAAAGTTCCCCGTTATAATTGCCTTTATTCTTGTCGTTCTTGTTGGGATTCTCATGAAATGTTATGTAACAGATGCCGTTGATTTGAAAAGTTGCCACAGGGAACGGCCAAATCGAGTACAAGAAAAATATTCGCGAAAATAATTGAAATTTGAAGAAAAAAGAAGAAATATAAAAAATATATGTGATGCCAGGATATCTGAAGGATTCTTTTTCTTCAATAATAATTTGAGGAGGATCCGGTGGCGCCCACACAGAGAATGATACTAACCAAAAAAAAAAATTTAAAATCTTTTTGGATCTCCCATTCGCCACCACTCTTGCTCTTGCACTCTCTCCTCCTTCTAACACTGCCTTGGTGATGATGGTGATGATGCTGTATGGCTGTCGATGCTGTCGATGTTGATTGGCTGATGTTGCTGTCGTGTATTTTTTGTAATAATTTTTTTTTCTCATTTTATCATCAGCCAATTGTAATAATCATCAACAGCGACATCATCATCATCGACATCGACATCAACATCTTAACCCACATTAAACCCAAAAAATACATATTTGGGGCATTATTGTGCGGGCGTGCTAGTGTACTCTCCGCCCATCCAACCAGCAGGCCAGGCCAATAGCGAAAAGGATGATAAGAGAGAGAAACAAGCGAGAGAGAGAGAGAGAGTGCTCCCACCCGGATCTAAACCAATAATAATCAGCCAGAGATAGAGTTTGGGGAGGGGGG
>JAOZJS010000843.1:0-18827 GCA_025882695.1 Amerodectes protonotaria
AGGGGAAGGGGAAGGAAAGAGAGCGAGGGGGAGCCACTTTTAGGAAACTAGAAACTTTCGTTTGTCCCAGGAAAAATTCCAAAAGGAATTTTTTTTTCTAACGGACTTTCAGTATTGCCAATACCGCTGATGATGGTGGTGGTGGTGACAATTGCATTCTCTCATAAAAAGATCCGATGATTCATTACAATTAATCACGGTTTCCGACCGAAACAAAAAAAATTGCGACAGCAGCCACAGCAGTAGCTCCTTGCTTGCTCCCTCGCTTGCTCCTTTACTTGTATTCAAATTTGTCAAACCAGGCCTGTCCGGGCTGGCTCGGGTTCCAAAGCGGACTGCCGTTGTGTTGTGTTGCATTGTATTGTTGTGTCGCTCTCAGTGTATCGGAAGCCGTTTTCATCGCATCACACAGGAATACGAGGAGGAATCACACACACACAATCAACAAGATTTTTTTGCTGTTATTTGTTTGAAGATTCTAATTTGCTAGAATGAAATGTGAAATATGAAATGTGAAATATGAAATATGAATTAATCATTTACAAGATGACAAGAAAGAGAGAGAACGAGAAAAGATGCAAATATTCATAAATTTCAAATTTCCGTTTTTTTTGGTTCGCGTGCTTGTTTCAAATTGCAGCCCGGGCAGCCAAGAATCCTGGGTACAGGGTGAGCTTAGGATTCCGAATCCATCGCAAGAGATGGGGATCGCGAAACTCTCCCGGTGGAAATTCTTCAAATACTCTTTTTTTTCTAGGGTGAAACACAATATCTCTTTAAAGTCAAGAATAAAACAATGATGATTTTGCACACACACACTCTCACACAATCAGAATAATATTAAAAAAAACCGGCACCAGAAACCGGTGTTTCTTCCTTCCTTGCTTACACCTAGCCAATGTAGTTATCTTTATTGCCATTTTCAAAGCGGGATCCTACAGCCAAGAGATTTTGTGTTTGTGTGTCGGTGTGGGAAGTGGATCTCACCACCAACATAATATATTTCTCTATTTTTTTTCGTGGTTCAGTTCGTGGTTCCAAACCACGAGTTTCAAATTTCATTTTGTTCGGAAAACTTGTTTTCACTTTCTCAAATTCTTCTTACGGTTCTTTCTTTATAGAATTTTTTTTCTGCTGTTTGATGATGACAAGTGCACACACACGCACACACTTGCAAAAAGTAAAACGGAAAAAGATGAGATTCTGGGTGAAGGGCCCGGGCTCGTATAAGATGAATAATATAGATAAAAGAGTGATGTAATATCAAGATCAGAATACCCGAACAGCTAGGGTGATGGGGCACTGTTCTTGTCACGAAAGCGAAAAGGTTCGCTCCTTCTTCTTCTTCTTGGTTATATTAGTCGGATAATTCAATCATCTGATCAATGAATGAATGGATGGATGTTCCAAAAGAATGGAATATCCAAAGATATGAGTAGAGGCAGGCAGACAAACAGACAGACAGGATAGGGGAGCCATAGAAGATGATGGCGCCGAAGAAAATGGAATCAGTCAAGCACAAGAATTGGCAATACAGAGACAGAGAGAGAGAGGAGAGGCGAAGTAAAAAACAAAACCAGAAAACCGAAAGAACCAACACACACTGGGGCCCACTAGAACACACGAATCTGGCGATACCGAAACAGAGATGAGAAATCAAAAGATGAAACAACACAAAACAAAACAATACAAAAACAAGCAAGAATCCCCCGGATACAAGACAGACAGAACAAGAACACACAGGAACAAAGATCCACACGATTCAACGAAAGAAAGAAACGGATAAAATAAAAAACAGGGAAGAAAAATTACTACAACAAGAAAGAACAATTGAAAAATGCCGGAGCAAGATAGATAAGAATTGAATGCGAGAGCGAGAGCAAGAGCGAGAATAAAGAAAACTGAAGAAGAAGAATAAAGGTTCCAAGCACATGAATGAAACAACCGAAGGGAAGGAGAACGAAACGAGAAAATAAGCAACAGCAAACAACAATTTGTGGCCATGCATGAGATCCAAGATCCAAGATCCATCCAAGAGTTTGTCGGAGAGTGCTTCTTTGGCCCGGGATTCTTCATCCGGGATGTTTGTTCTAGTTGTGTACGGTTTTCATTATTATTACTCCTACCATTATTATTCTTTGATGTTTTTTAATTGAACCGGGATCACAGAATCCAAGAATCAATCAATGAATCTGAATCAGAATCAGAATCAGAATCCAGGATCCAGAATAGTCTTATCTTTGTGCCGCTTTTCATTCTCAAAAGCAAGATGATCTGGTTATGGAAAGCTCCAAGACAGCTGCTTTTGGGATCCAGGTTCCAGGATTCCGGATCCTGTTTTATTATGGAACAATGTGGAGCATAAAAATTGCTCAAATCTAACTAATTAATTATAAATAACCGAAAGTGCATGTAAAAAAACAACAAACAGGCAAACAATCAAGCTAACGAGAATCTTCGGGACCCGAAGAAGAATCCTGGAGCCGGGATAGAAAATAATTGTCAAACACAGGCAGACAAGCAAACGGCCAATGTAGATCAACAAAACATAGGGAAGCCACATATGAATCCACCATAGCGGTATGGCCGGCCAATCTGGTTATCTGCCAAAAACCAGAGAATCCAGCAAGAGAGAGAGAGAGAATCAGAGAATCCTCGGGATTCACCAAAAAAGAAAAAAACATGACAAATGTATAAATCTATCTATCTGTCTCTGTCTCTGTCTCTGTCTATGTGTGTGTATATGGTTGGCGGAAGAAGAGTTTGCAGCTCACGTAGAAATGTTCTTCGGGAGAATAGATAAAACCTGGTGGATCCAGAATTCACCAAAATGGATCCGGCCAATTGAAAGCGCCTGGCCTGGCCACACCACACCACACACACGCTCATACGCGCGTACATTCGGGAACTAATGGAAACTAATGAGGTGTATAAAGTGAAGGAGGAGGAGGAGGAGAATAACTGTAACCAACGCCCCTCAACTACTGCTTTGTGTGGGATCCTGGGAGAGAAGAGAATCTCGGCGTTCGGAGAGGGGCAGGGGAAGGCCCGGGAAAAATGTAAAATTCCCGCCGAAAAAAAGAGACACGGGGAGACACGGAGAGAAGAATAACCGAAGTAAATCAAAACCAGAACCAGAAGACAATAAAGATGATAATGGCGGGAGCCTCCCGAATCCGAACCAGAAGAAAACGATGGCACGTGGCCTTTCAAGGAATCCAAGGCGCGCGGTGTATTCGCGGGTGTATTTTCATCATCATTATTTAATCTCAATCTTGTTGAATCGAATTCCCGAGGCCCTGAGGGCGACCGGGGGGAGTTTTTGGTCTCCAAACTCGGTTGACTGACTGACTGACTGAATCGGGATCGGGATCGGGAGCGAGACAGAGCGAGGATCTGGGAGCAAGCACGTAGACGCGATGCGATTCGATTAGAAGATTGGGTAAATATTCTGTACGTACTGTGCCAAGGAAGAAGAGAATACACAAAATAGGAATATGTGTGGGATCCAAAGAATCCACCAACGGAAAGCGCGCATCAAATGATGATAAATCTGTCTCTGCTGAATCAATTCGCAGCCTAACTGTCGCAATAGTTTTCAAATTAAAATAACTAATCGAAAAGGATGAAGAGCAGGATGGAGGATTCACTCCCAAATGGATTCCACCAAAAAGAGAATATACATAATGCACGGATAAGGCAAAACAACGGAAACTTCAAACAAACAAATAACAACAACACCAACACCAACAACAACAGTTATGAAACAGTGTTGGAAATTTTTCATAATTTATTCCGACCACAAGCCTCTCGAATCCTGAATCCCTCCGAATCCCGAGAACAACAACAATAAGAAGAAAAGGATTCAAGGATTCAAATTATCCGATCCATAACCCAGGCAAATTCACTTTGGAGAATGGGGATCCACTGAGAGGAAGAGAGAGAGCGGGATAGATTAGATTGCACATTGAAGACACCAGATGCTCTCACTCACTTCTTGTTCCGTTAGTTTCCGTTAGTTTCCCGTTAGCTTCCAAGCAGAATAGAATCCGTGTGTGCGAGTGTGTGGAAAATAATAAATTTATGGAAAAACAACAAAAACTTTGGCGGGATAATAACTGGCCAACAACAACAAAAAAAATGAAAATGACCAACATTGGCAAATATTTATTGCGAAAAAAAAACAATACCCAGGATGGCGCCCAGTTCCAAGGGCGTCACATGTGTGATATAACCAATAGGGATGAATCATAATATTTTTATATTTACCGGAAACGGAATCCTTGAAGAAGAATCCTTGAAGAGAATTGAAGTGAAGACAACGAAACAACAACTTAGAAACCTTGAAGGATCGCCAAGCACGTTTAAGCTTCTAATTTTTAATTCAGTTCGGTTGTTTATTTAGGATCCGAGCACTGGTGGTGGTGGACAAACAGCAGTATACCCGGAATACCCGGGCACGCACACACAACAAACTGACCCGGGCACAAACACACACGCACACACATACGCCCAATACAAACAACACTGGAAATGATCGGATGCTGATTGGTTTTTGTGTTCGTTTCCCGCGCCTCGATTCTGTTTGGGAGACGATTCCGTTGCGTTGCGCTGCTACTTGCTTATTTTTGAAACGAATTGAAGAAGTTGAAGAAGTGTAATCAACACTCAAAAACACACCCACACACACAATGATGATCGTCCATCGAAATTCTTTTGGTCAAACGAACCGTCAACAACAACAAATATTATTATTATTCAACCAAGCAAATATTGACGTGGGCGTATAACTGTGTCGTCGTCATCGTCGTCGTCGGTTATTGTTGATATTGTCGTCCGGGTGTTGTTCCAGAAACACTAACTGACTAATAACCGGAATCGGGTCGGTTATTCAATCGTGGAACAACACTCGTACAATCCAATACAATACAGGATTCACATAATGAAAACAACAAGAGCAAACTGTGTTGGACTGTTGATTCACACACACAACAATTCACCAATTCAATTCAAGTGTTCAAGAGACGGACGCCCAAGACGCCCGATGAATTCCCGAAAAATATCGAGAGTATCCGCATCTCCCACCAACACACACACACCACGAAACTGAGTGTGGAACTGGAAACTGGCTAGAATCTCTCTCAATTTTGTTTTTGGTGGAAAGCCGTTTGTTTGTTGAACGACGATGATCTCTCCGACATCCAGACACTCCAAGTGTTTGGATCCATTTGAGCGCGAAACGAGACCAAAAAAAAAGCAAGCAAAAGCAAAAGCAGAAGCAGAAGCTTGGAAATCATGGCGGGCAAAAAAGAAATAGTAGTGGCAACCAACAATGATGATGAACAAACTGGTCGCACCACAGATTTTCCCGTCCGTGTTCCAATAATGGTGGCAGATGTGTGTGTGTGAGGATCCTGGTAGTGGTGGTGGTGGTGATGGATCTTCTGGGATAAATCAGCCAGCAACAACAACACGAAAACGAAAACCAAAACCAAAAACGAAAATATAATTCGCTACATTTTCCACAAAAAACCAAAAAAAATGTGGAATTTTTTGAAAAGAAACAGCAAGAAAACAAAAAAGAATAAGCAGACTAGAGTATGGCGCCTAGTATGGCGCCCAGAGTATACTCAATTAAAATGTTAATATAACATGATGATGTCAATGATCTAGGATTCCAGCAAACAAGAATCCACCAGGAATAAATTATGTCGCCAATAAGGGCGCCATGAATGATATACACACACAGACATAGACAGAGAGACAGACACATGAATACCCAGACAGTTACCAAGAAGATAGCGATGGGAAAAACATATAGATTATGGCGCCAAAGAATAATCTCGGGAATGGTACGGGAATCTCTCTTGTTCCTGTTCCTCTGTTCGAGTAAATCATCCGTTTATTAATTATAGAGTATTGGATTCTGGCTCCTAGAAGATTCTGGATCCTAGAATCACACACTGTTCTGTGTTCTTGGATGTTCCGAAGCTAATCATTAGATTTTTTTTTCTGGGATTCTATTTTTTTTATTGGAAAAACCAGTGTTTTAAAATTAAAGCCCACCATGTTATACGTGTGTGTGTGTGTGTGTGTGTGTGTCTGCTGTGTGCAAAGATTGATGGATTTTTTTTTGGGTGGTGTTTCAAGACGAAGAAAACTTGAAAACTTTTTGCTTTTTTTCCCGAAAAAAATAAAACTATAAATATAACTTTAAACGATTTTTTTTCCGAGCTAAAACGGCCCCCGAAAAATGATGAATCGATTCGTGTTCATCTTGTTGAATCCATCCATCCATCCATCCAACAGGGATCAGGGGCGAGCAACCTTTTTATAATGAACGGGAAACGGAAATTTTTTTCGCAAATTTTTTGGCGCTCCGCCCACTTAAAGTAGTTTGTACAATGTAAACCTACGGCGACATCTCTGAGCAGGAGAACAGAAATACAGCTTAGTCTCCTCCTTATAGTGTGTCTCGTCATCAGGTCGTCATCAAGTCGAATCATCACATTGAGCCAATCAGAGAGAGGAATACACTTTCTCCGCCTGTTTATAGTGTGTCTCGTCATCAGGTCAAATCATCACTATGAACCAATCAGAGAGGAGAACGGCTTTGGTAGGCGTCAAACATGCACAGACTTGTACTTGTACTGGTGCTAAAGCTTTCAGCTTTACTGTTGGCTTTCCCTCGCGTTTTTAGTGTGTCTCGTCATCAGGTCAAATCATCACATTGGACCAATCAGAGCGAGAGGACTGTAGCTTCGTCTCCTGTTGTTGTTTAGTTGAAATGCGCTTGGTAAGCCCCGCCCAAAAATGTTTTTGATGGGTAGGCCGCCGGTTGCTCAACCCTGCAATAGAGATGCATGCGTGTGTTCGCCTCGTTTCTGTACTCTCGTTATGTTTGACAAGCGCTCGTGTGGCACATGACCGGAAAACAAGTTGTGTGTTAATTCTGTTGGCCGAAAATATGTCCGCGTCCGCGTGTGTGTGCTGTGCGAGCGTGTAATATCTCAAAATTAGAATAAACAAACACCAAGACGGCCATCATATTGCTTCATATCTCTGACAAGACATTACATTACATTATAAGATCTTGTATCCAGGCGTTTACCAACCAAGGTCAAAACGGATGTTGACATGGGCCCACACACACACACGCACACACATACACGCCCAAAGATCTAGAGAGAGAGGAATCTCATGTCACATGTCAGATGATTCTCGGGATGGATGGATACCAGTATCATTTGGCCATGATCATTGACGCGTGCTAAACCCTAATATATGCCGGTTAAAACTGCATGTGCAAGGCCGGCACCACCAATGATTCTAATGATCCGTAGTCACGATCCGGGAGACCAGATACGATAGTGTCACACATAACATCCATCCATCCAACCTATTTTGGGATTCAACATAACGGGATTCCCTAAAATATTAGGCAAATGTTAGGCAAATTATCAAATCTGTGCTTTGGCCCGCTAGTTGAGCTAAATTTGACTTGTGTTTGGTTTCCCCGGCCCAACCAGTGTTTGGTTGGTTGACCGCCAACGAAGTTGACATTCAACAAAAAAACCCAAACTGGAAACGGCAGCAGAATGAATACAAGAGCGAGCGCTCGCGCTTCACCACCACACAGTGTGGAACGTAATTAGTGCAGCGCAACCAAGCAACTTTAAGAGGGATCCACATCACAAGGATACAGTGGCTGGCTATGTCAACAAGAATCCCCATCCCCCAATGCCCATCTCTACCAACCAACCAACGACGATCATTTAGGATTTCAATTTGAAACCCGAAAATGAAATCGCTAAATGCAAAGAATCTTGGGCGCGCGAAAAAACCGAAGAAGCCGAAGAAATAGAAAACCATCGCGGATCGCGGAAATCGACCCGACCAAACCGAACAACGTGGTGGTGGTGGTGGTGGAGGAGGTAATGGTGGTGCGGCGTGCGTGAGTGCGTGCTTGCAATGGTGTTGTTGTGTGTGTGTGAATGCATCAATGAATTTCAACAAACGTACGCACACACACATCTATTGAATGTAGATTGAGTGAAGAGCACAATATGGTTTATTTCCAGGGGAAGATGTTGTCTCCCTTCTCCTTCTTAGAAACGGAAACGAGTTCGGGCGAACGAAAGAACGAGCCAAGCAAATAGCGCTGTTGAATGATGATGATGATGGTGGTGGTCCACGAGCCATACCGGACCGACCGGATAATGGAGCGAAAAACAAATTGAACACAAACACACACACTGTGCCATTTAGGGATCATCATCATTGAACGCGGACAACAATAATGATGACCAGGGGTGTGAGGGTCAGCCAGCCAGCCAGTGTGGTCTAGAACGAGCAAAAAATGAATGGATGAATGAATGAATGATCCAATTGGATCGTTTTGGATCGTTTTGGATGACGCTAAGTGACAACCAACATTTGCTAGGAGGATCCTGCTGGATGCCGAGAAAAAAACAAACAAACAGGCAGATCGCTTTGGGTACGAACAATTGAATGAATGAATGGACATGGATGACCAAACACGACATCGCGACACAACAATAGAAAAGAGAGAGAACGAGAGAGAGAGAGAGAGATGCACTTGTTTTTGTCAGCCAGGATGTCCAGCTTAATGTCCAGTTAATCCATCACCGGGCGCGGTAACAAAACGTACATAACGTAAAACCCCGTACACTTGGTTTTGGATTCGACCAGATACAAGTCTTGGAACACGAAAGCCCCGTTATTGGAGCCATCACCATGAAATATTACCGGGACAAGCAAGCAAGTTGGGCAGGTAGGATCCCCGTTGCTGGTTCCGAGCACCGATAATCGAAGCACGTAACCTCTGGAACTTAATGCTTAAGGTCCAGAGGTCAATATCTTTGGATCCCGACTTATTGGATGGATCACGAATTCTTTGGATCTCAATTAATAATCCAAAAGAAGAGCAAACAGACCAATAATGTAGATCATCATATCAATAATGGAAAAAAGCATTAGAGGTGTCGAACACAACAGGAACAGGAATGGGCCAAATTCTTGCATTGAAGAATTCCAATATAATATTGGAATGGCGTGCTGGTGCTGGGTGCGAAGCTTACAAATTGAAATTAGCTATTCTTGTCTCGTCTCTCCAAAACCGATGGGGATGGCAAGCTGGGCGCCATTTTGTAACAATACCCTGGCACTCATTTAAGGCAAATAGATGATGATCCATGAATGCATGAACAGGCCCATGATGGCCATCCCTGTTTGGATCCGATGATCCGATGGTGCGTCGAGCGTTTTTCTATGGTTCTAGTTTTCGTGCTAATTAATTATCAAACTACAATATCCATTCGCTATCCGATCGATCGCGCCAAACTAAGCTCAACACAATTTAAGGCGCCATCAAACAAGAGGAGGAGAATAAGAAGAATCCGAGAAGAAAATTACAAAAGCATATTTGGAATGCAACAAACAATAAGCAAAGAAAATTATAATTATTAGTATCATGCACTTGGTCCATCGTTTGGATTCGATTTGATGATCCTCATCCTCCTCCTGAATCTCAGAATCCAGCTGGATAACACGGAGAGAGCCGAAAATGTGCAGTGAGGCACGAATCCAAAGCAGAAAGAATTCCGGATTCTACTAATCAAGTCAATTAAGTGCTACAAATTGTTTCCAGAATGTTACTGCTGCTGGATTCCCACTTTTTTTGGGTTCCTGAGCGCCAAGCGGATTCGTTGGTGGTGGGTGCCAGTTTAAGTGAGGCGTGATGGCTGATTCCATCCATCTATCCCGTCTTCCACCCCCACCACTAGAATATTCAGAATAAGTTACCAGACCAACTTTCAATATTATGTAATAATATCAACAATATATGAAATATGATGATTGAGAGAGAGCGAAAATCATAATCATCCACAGCAGCCCACGGACGGATGGTTGAGTGGAATGGACCATACGGATGTTGTTGGTGTTGTTTCCAATATTTCATAAAATTATTATTATTCTCCGTTATCCTCCGTTATTCTTGCAGTCGTTTTTGGGTTGGTGGTGCAGTGAAAAACGAGGTTCAATCATCTTGGTTGTTGGATGCTTGACTTCCTCTGCCGCCGCCGCTGCTGTTGCTGTTGTTCTAGTGATATTCTCTCTTGACTTTTGACAATCGATTGAAACAAACATCAACAACAACAACAACATGAACATTGAATCGTCGATGGTTCCATGGTGGTGGTGGTGGTTCACCCACGCATACAGAATGGAATACAGAATCCAAGAATCCAAGTAGGAAGAGAGAGTTTTAGTAAGACAAATAAGACAAACACCACCACCCGAAAAAAATAAAGGAAGAAAAATTGTGTAGTCAAGAATCGATTAATCTCTGAAAAATGATGATGATGATGATGAACACACACACGATTCCGCAAGGCTTCTTCTGCTTCCTATTCTTCCAAAATATGGTTATTGTGGTGGTGTGGTGTGTGTTCGTGTTATTTTTTGGTTTTTGGTTTTTCGGGTATTCGGGTAGTTCTTCAAGAAAAATATGGAAGCAGAGGTATCCGGGATCAATATATAGTGTATAACTATGCGCCCGACCATTGAAGGATATTTTTTTTTCTTTTTACCGTTATTATTACTGTTATGCATTTAAAACGGTCGGAACGGTCGTATTGGTTTGGTTTGGTGGTTCCAGGACCATAAGAATTTTGGCGTTCCAAGCCAATATCTTGTCATCTAATCATCATGAAGGCAGAAACCTCGGCAAACATTGAGCCAAATAGGGACCAAAGTAGTTATATTTTATTATTATTATTGAAGAAAAACTTTTACCGCTAACTTATAGATTTTTTTTGAAGAGAATCAAAAATAAAGCAAAAAACAAACTTTGCTCTATATTCTTGGACATGGACACTGTGCCAGAAATGAAGCAGCAGAATGCTTGGGAAACGGGAAAGCGCGAGAAAGAGCGGGAAAGAGCTCAGGAATTAAATGATTCAAATAAATGGGTGTGTGTGTATGGGTGCAAAATTCAAAGTAAAGAATCCTTGTATTCTATTCTATTGCGTAAAGTGTGTGTACCAAGCCAAGACAAACATTCAATCATACTAAAATGATGATTCCCTGAAGAGATTTTTGGTTTCCATTTAAGATGATTGCTTTAAAAAGCAGTGGTTAGCAACCCGCGGCCTGAAGGCTGCGTACGGCCCATCAAAAACATTTTGGTGCGGCCCACCAAGCGCATCTAGCAAGCAGCTAAATAGCTATAGCTATAGCTAAGCTATAGTCCTCTCTCGCTCTGATTGGTCCAGTGATGGTGTGACCTGATGACGAGACACACTATAACACTATGAAAAGCGACCAGCTTTAACCAGTACAAGTCTGTGCATGTTTGACGCCTATAACAACCGTTCTTCCCTCTGATTGGTCCGATGTGATGATTTGGCCTGATGACAAGACACACTATAAACAGGGGAAGAAGGCATCCTTCTGTTCTCCTGTTCAGAGATGTCGTGTCATAGGTCTCATCATTATGTGCGGCCCGCCGAAATATTTTAAAAAAATTTGAAATTGGTCCGTTCATTAAAAATGTTGCATACCCCTGGCTCAAAGCATGATAACGATTTAAATGTAAATAGAAAAGATGAGATTTGAGAAAAAGAAGTAAAATTTGAATAGTGACGATCGTTATAAAAAAATTTTTAATCGATTATATCGTTTCACCATCGAAATCGATTATATCGATAGTTTCGAACTTCACTATCCTACAGCAACGATTAAAGTGGAAATAGAAGGATGCGATTGAATTGAATTAAAATGTGAATAGTGACGATCGTTATTAAAATTTTTCTAATCGATTATATCGTTTCACAATCGAAATCGATCATATCGATAGTTTCGACCTTCACTATCCTATGGCAACGACTAAAGTTGAAATAGAAAGGATGCGATAACTTAGGAGTAAAATTTGAATAGTGACGATCGTTATTAAAATTTTTTTAATCGATTCTATCGTTTCACAATCGAAATCGATTATATCGATAGTTTCGACCTTCACTATCCTAAAGCAAAACGGAAACCAATCATCATCATTTTGATGAGCATAGCAAAAATAAAAGAACCGGGCCAGTGAGAATCTTGACCTGTCATATGAAAGAATCCGGGCGACATGGAGTGGCGGTGGTGACGATGATAATATTTTTAAGTGAAAAGTTTGGGCACAACTTTTTTTTCGCTTACTGCAAGCGTTTTTTTCTCTTATTTTACCCGGGTTTTTCTCCGGGATGGGACGAATTTTCACCACTTTTCTGATGGCTCCCGCTCATGTTGTAGCTTAAATTTATCGAAATAGAGACAAGAACCACTTTTTCATCTCTCGGTTTGGCAATAATTGAAATATTCGAAACATATTCGCGCCTCGATCATTCAGGTATTCGAACTGGAAGATTGAAATTTTCCAAAATCTACATCCTGCATTCTGTAATCAATGAATATTAAGCTTGAAATCCAACAACAATGTGATGAGGGACAATGAGAGAGATTGAGAGTACGGTGCCCGAAAGTGTCCAAACAGCTTTGCACCAGCAGAGCACACACACACTCGTTGGCGGATCACAAACTCAAGAATGTGTCAACCTCGGATGCATTCAGCTTGAAATGAAACATGTCAAGCACAATCAACAACTCAAAACGACAGCAACCAGAAGCAGATGAAGGCTAACACCAGCAGCAGCAGCGACGAAGACAAAATGAAATTTGGCGAAAATTATAATTTTGACAAAAATAAAATTGGAAAACAAAACAGAAATCGCTAAGCGCTAAAATCCTCACTCCTCAAACTTCAGGAATGGTGATGATAATCTTGTAGCAAGCAGGCAAACCAGGCAGGATTTTCCCTGAAAGTTTGAAATCAACCGAAAGTGACACGTTCCGAACGTACGATGTCAGGAAAAATCGGTAGACTGAGAGGATTCTGCATCAACAAATCCCGATGAATCCTGTTTGAGAGAATTGGGCCATCATCTTGGGCCGCCGCTGGATAAAATCCAATTTGAAAAAGCTTCACACACTTCGACATAACGGTAATAAAGAGATGCGGACACACTGAAGATTGTTGGACACTTGGTTGGTTGATTATTATTCACCAAGCAAAAAAAGAGGATGCTACATTCATTTCCAATTACCGTTACTATGTTTGAACATCTAACATATTCAGCAATAGCATCAAGTGGTGTCAACAAAAAAAAGGGCATTGACCAAACAAATCGAACCAAAATGATGATTATGCAATCACACACGTTAGGTCGCATTGTGTGTTGGGGAACACCAGTGAATCCAGTAGCGGAACGTCCAGCTTCCAGCAACGTTCCCGATAATGAATGAATGTGAATGAATAATAAATTGATGGATCCAATGCTCAGAATACATGGATTCTGTATCTAAGTGTCTCGGTGTGTCTCGGTGTCCATTCATCAATCCATCAATCATTTTGGAACCAAGCGAGAGAGAGAGAGAGGCCACTGACCACACAATGGTTGAACCAAAGATAATGATGAAAATAACAATAATAATAATAATAAATATTGTGTGTCCACATAGAAATATCATCATCAACATCATCATCATTCAATATATCAAAATGTAATAATACTTGAAATTGGATGCGGCGATGGCAGTTGTGGAGTGGTTTCTCGAGGCAGCCACAACAGCAGCAGCAGTTTGCAGCCCGACCCGGACTACTTTTCATCATCATCATCATCATCAAAATGAATAAGTGTTTTTTTTGTTGTTGAGGGTTTAGGGTGGTAGCCACGCCAACCGCATCAGTATAGGCCTGGGTGGGTGGGTGTGTCGATTGGCTTGCTTGCTTGCGAATGAGAATGAGCTTGATTTGATTGAAAATGAAAACGAGAACTGAACCGAATTGAGCTTTGAGCTGAGCTGAGCTCCACGGACTAACGGAACCCGACGAAGGAAATATAAAGGGAAATATAACTAAATTGACAAATGATTAAGTGCAAAAGCATGTTTGTCCACCGCCACCACCGCCACCGCCATCCGCCAATACTGACCGCACCACACCACTTGTACGCGCACACACACACACACATAAAGCACCTTATCGGGTGCAAGCTTTGCATCCGGGATCCAACCAAAGAAAAATGGCCTTCTGGATCCCCTGGACAAAAAATGATTCAGGAATATTTGCATCTGTTTTATCATTTGCCATCGCACAATGCGGATGGATTCACAACACTTTGCTCTGCCCTTGGTCGCAGGGCCAGGGTGGTTCGCGGGCCAAAAGGGGCAACCAATAATTCAACTAATAATAATGATAATGATGATGATGATGATGATGATGATGATGAGATGGATGATGATGAGATGGACAAGGGGTATGGGAATGACAGCGGTTATATAGCGGCCATAATTATATGGACAATGGTTGACAGTTATGGATTGAATGTACCGTTGCCCGAACAATGGACAATGGATCGTTGAGTTTGAGTTCGGTATCCAAAAGCTTGGATAATACACTTGTGGACTTGTGTGATATGTGTCACTTTGGACACATTGATCACCCCAACACTGGCCGAAGAATGCATCGCAAATTGATATATATACTACTATTCGGGCGTCCCCGAATACACTGGGGCCATTGGGGCCGTGGTAGGGTATTCAACCAAAAGCAAAATGATGATGGCTGCTGACAGTATCATACACCAAACACACACATACAATCATCATCAATTAAATTGACTCCAAAGTCCAGAATCCACGAAACTCACACACACACACACTTAAACGCCATAGTGGAAACTCAATCGACCGATGCACTAGGGCACCGAAATTCGCTACTTCTTCTTCCGCTATTATTCGTTGACAAACGGTTTTATGGTTGGCCAGGCCAAAAGAGAGTGAGCGAGAACGCCAAGAAGAAGAGGAAAAACTTAGCTCTCATACGTTTTGTAGATTTTGTGGAAAAGTAAACTTTCAATTTTGGAATATTCCGGTGTTTGGTGTGTGTGTGTGTGTGTTTGCCTTGAAGCCAATGTACTCAAGCCAAAGCAAACGGCAGAAAGCGGCATCGCGAAATTGGAAAACCGAGAGCCAGGCTATCACGGATATACGGATTCTCCGGATTCTTACGCAATGCAAGCAATTGGTAGAATTTAGGAATGGAAATCGGGTCGGGCAAAAGATAATTATCGGCAAGAATATCAATTTCCTCTCGGTGGAGGGTTGGGAGAACGAAGAAAAAAACAATAAACCATAAACAATCATAAAGCAGCCCAACGAAACACAATGGCCCCTGGAAAATCCATGGAAAATCCTTGGAAATGGATCATCGAACTCAATCTGTTTTGGGTGGTTGTTGTTCCGGGCGCAAAAAGAAAGCATGAAAGAAAGAAAGCTAGAAAGATCACATCGATTGGGAGCCATTAATACACAACACAATACACAATACACAATACAATACACTGTAAAGGCGGGAAAAAAAATGCCGCTCGCTACCAGAGAGACGAGAGAATCCAATCCAATCCAAGTGATGAGTTGATGATGTATTTTTGTCGATTGTTTTAGCTTTTGTTTTGTTTTGTTTTTCTGTTCCAGAAGCCAATGTGGCTTCCTCTTCGTTCCTTCAATATCCAGGGAATATTATTCACCAGTTCTTTGGGCATCTTTGCAACCCCGTGTTCATGGATGGCGGAACATAATATCCAAGAACCGGAGAAGAAGAAGAAAATCCTGAATACGACTCTCCAGAGATGCAAAATGCAGAATGGATTGATGAGGGCCAAATTTTGAAAACACCAAAACGATGATAATAATAACAACAACAACAATAATAATAATAATAATAATAAAATGTTGGGTGTGAATCCAGAAGAGAAGTAGAATCCTGAAGAATCCAGAAGAATGGCAGCAGAATCATATTTTTTTTCTGGGGTTCCGCGAGTGTTCCTCCGACCTTTTTCCAATATTGTTTTTTTGGCTGTTGTTGTAGTTCCATTTGGAACCGAAAAAAAAGATACATTTATAACAGCAAAAACAACAAAAAAATGAGGAGCAATCAGAGGAGGATCCTCATAGGAGATACAGAGATTGGATACAATTTGGTCTCAATGTTCTTCATTTTGAAACATTTGTATCAATAGTGTGTGTGGGGGGAAGGGTATCCCGCGGAATCCCGGCAAATCGTTAATTGCTTTGTTGGCCAGAAGAGGATCCATCGAGGATCTCCGGAATGAATACGGTATCTAGAATCCTGCGAATCCTGAATCCTGTCGTAGATGTCCGTTCCAATCAATTGGTGAAAACATGGCCATTTTGGAATCAAAATCCAATAAATAAAAAACTCGAAATTTGACTACTCCAAAATAACAGAACGGTGTTCAATACCTGGCCCGACCAAATAGGAAAATGCCAAAGATCCAAACGAACGGCGGAGAAGAGAAGATAGAGGGACTTAAGAACACGAAGAGAGAGGAGAGAGAGAGAAGAATATTGGAGCTATAAATAAAAAATCAAATCAAAATGCTAGAATCTTTCCATTGTTTTCCCGGAGAATATTATTTTGAATAGAACATTGGCAGAACAGAAACCGAGAGAGAATCTTGTCGAGAATCTTTTATTTTTTATTTTTTTGATCTTATTTGCTTCGCACAGAAGCTAACATTCATTTGTCTGGCGCGGATGTGGGTGTGCAGGTGTGGGTGTGTTTGCGTGTTGACTCCCGCAACATTCTATTACTATTCTTTAAATTTATTTTGTTGTTGTTGTTGGAATTTTAGAATTTTAGAATTTTATATTCCAACAACATTACATAACGGATACAGAATCCACTTTGCACAAATCTCTGAATAACACTAAGGTATAATTGAATTTTTGTTATTTTTAGCAAACGGAAAGAACGAAGAACGAAGAATGGAAAACATTGAATATTCAAATCACATAATCATTTCTTATTTGCTTCTTCTTCTTCTCGAATCATTTTTCAGAATCATTGTCGGATCCTATTGTTGTTGTTGTTAGTGTTCAAATTGGGAAATGTAACTGTTCTTCTTCTTCTGGGTTCCAAGAGCCGGGCTGAACCAGGATTCTTGGTAGTACTACTAGTTTTAGTTATTTTTGATACTAATGAAGTGAATATTCATCTTTTCCCGATATTCCCAAGCAATATAATTTGATTAACAACAATCATACTCTCGCTTTTCAGCGAATTTCCGCCACGAAACAACGAGGACCACCAGAAACAATCAATAAAAGTCTCTTGGCTGTTCACTCAGTCTCAAATTATGCAGAGAAGCCCCTTGCCCCTAGCCCCTAGTTCTCTCTCTCTCGCTCTCTTTCCGGCTTTTCTCTCTCTCTATTGTTTTTAAGTGTATTTCGGAGAATAATAATAATAAGAAAAATATTATTAATCGTCCAGTTGCATGACAATGGCGCGATGGCCAGTGGTCAAGATAGTTGATGATGATGGTGGTGGGCCTTGGTCGAGCTTCAGCAACACAGAATGTGACAGTGTGTGAGCCCGATGCGTGTTCCCCATGGGTTAATAATGTTAATGGATAAAAGTCAGTCAGTTAGTGGTCGGGAGCGATGGCATTTTTTTTCGGGGATGAAGATCATCATAAATCATCATGAAGATCCAAAAGATGAACCTAGCCGACCATTCGTTAATCAACAATCCAACCAACCAGCCAACCAGCGCCGATCAACGATTGATGAAATATCGAAAATGAAGAATCAAGAATCAAGAAAGAGCTCGAAACAAGATGATTTCCAAGACAAGTGTAGTGTAGTGCTCAGTCAAATGAACCGCAAACAAAAACTGAAAGTTTTTTACTTTTTGAGGAACAAGAAGCAGCAGTAGCAGCAAAGCAGCCCTAGTTTCCGGAGCCATTCATAGAAGACGACTGTTGCGAAAAAAGAGCTGCTTGAAAAATCGCGGTTATCGCCTGCTTGTAGGGATGGGAAGAATTAATTTTTTTTTAAATAAAGTTTTTTTCTTGAGAAAATGAACCAGAAAACGAAGAAGATGAAGAAGAAGATGAAGAAGAAAATAAATTCATCAAATCGGAAAATCAAGAAAATAAGGCGAAGAAAAAAAGCGAGAGAGGAAAATGGGTTAATTAAAGTTTGTGGAAACTTTTTCTCCCCGCGCTTATTCTTATTTTTTTAACTAAACGACGACGACGACGACGACGACGACGACGAAAAAAATTCACCTTCTTCCATCCCCGCACACCATTCATTCATTCACCCGGAATGAGATTGAATTTCCTACGCAACGCTAGCTAGCTGGCGCGATGATTAACCTAAAAAAACGAAAGAAAAATCTTGGCTTGACTTTGTGGCGCTGTCGCCCCGGCCAGTAGGAAGTAGTAATACAACCTATAGGTTTTTGTACCACACCACCACCACGACTAGTATCATATTTTCATTAAGCTAATTAAAGCCATTTTGTTTCATTACAACAAACGAACTAAACCAAGTACATTTTCTGTTCCGGTTCCTGGAACCTAAAAGTAAACTGAGAAAGTTGCTGGCGTGAGCCCAGATCAGAATACTAGAACACTAAAATACTAGAACACTGGGCGTTAGCCGTTTAGTTTAGCCGAAGAATTTCAAGGAGATGGATACGATGGATTCAGGAGGAGGATCCGATCTAGGGAATCTAGGGATACCGCCTTAATTAATTGTTATTTATTATAACAATATCAGTTTGGTTTCACTACTCGGTATCATTAAGCAGCGGAATACCGATTCTTCTTTTTTGAGGATATCAAGTGTGGATAATGATTAATGGAAAAAATTGGTAATTATTATGATTATTA